>DWMY01000695.1:0-20495 GCA_018249775.1 Heliconius hecalesia formosus | reverse complement strand
CACAGCATTCATCTTTCTTTCATTCTTCTTCTGTAATACCCACGTTTCGCTGCCGTATAACAGAGTCGGTACCAAAACTGCATTGTGTACGGCCAAACGCGCAGCTGTGCTAACGTTTCGCCGTCTCTTAAATGCAGCTAAGGCTCCATTAACCTTGTTACCGGCAGCAATACGCCTTTCCACATCCATCTCGTAGATGGAAATCTCTACTGAACATACTTCCCAAATATACCACTTCATTCACCGGTTCTAATATCTTACCATTTACACTGATCTTGCATTCCATTCTTTCTTTATCTCTTTCAAAAATGTACGCGATATGTAAGCTATGCTTATATAGTGTTGGTCGTTGATAGTGATGTTACTATACGTTCTACGACTTGGTGAATGATAAGGTGCGTGATGTTCTTTTATATCCTGGTACTGGTGTATGTTGTGGGGTCCCATTATTTAGTCCTGTTGGTATTTGGTCCTGGAGTACTGGTGTGTGTAGTAGTGTCCGCCTATGGGTCTAATACCTTCTTCTAAAGGAGAGAACACAATTAGGGAATTAGTTCTGTGCGTTTATTTGACCGATCGGCCAAGGATTTATATTGATTTCACAAATCAATTTACATCACAAGTCATTATCAATCTAATACAATCTCAATATAAACAAGTATAACAAGTTTAGAAAGATCACAAATCCAATGATAACTGTCGCGGCTGCGGTCTGGTCGGTGAATTGGTGAAGTGGCGTCCTTGTACGGTCTTCCTTTTACTATAACTAACGACGTAGAACAGTTGTAATGGAGAGGGAGACAGGACGCCTCTTGGCTTGTCTTTGAAAGAGCTTTCTTTTTTTTCTTTTTTTTAATTATTATTACTTAACACTACAGACATTTGGTCGACTCACTTGGTGGAGGTGACCGCTGCGTTCCTATTTTTCAAAGCCATCTTTAAATTATATACCACAATGCGTTTTATCGTTTGCCGTCGCGTTCCGAATTAACATTTTGACTGCGTCATTTTTACCTTCACTATACGTGTGTACGTGCAGGTGTCGGTGTGCCGAGATATTGCTACGACGGCGTGTGAAACGCTATCATGCAGCTGTAGCCTAATAGATTTAGTGTTAACCACTATAACAGTCGCGCTCGTCAGACCCTAAGACTCGTGAATTGTCAGCACCTTCGAACCTGTTTTTCCTCCCCATCCCTGGGCGATCAGTGATTCTTTCTCCTCCTGGGATAAATGTGAGATGCAGTGTGTATTTTAGA
The DNA here is from genome assembly GCA_018249775.1 of Heliconius hecalesia formosus. NCBI lineage: Eukaryota > Metazoa > Arthropoda > Insecta > Lepidoptera > Nymphalidae > Heliconius > Heliconius hecalesia. The sequence continues at coordinate 19,236 of DWMY01000695.1, read as the reverse complement.
TCTCCCGGTACTGGTGTCATCTTGATATCCTTTGGAATAGCTTTTGTATATCAACGCAAAGTTGTCGAGATTTCAATTACTTAAATAACATTCTGATGGCAAATATAGTATTAGAAATATATCTTCTAATGACTTCATTTAATATTTACGTGTTGCAAATTTAAGATTCTCAATACTGCTAACTTTGAAATTCTAAACGAGATTTTGGGTTAGTCATGGCCACAACGATCAAAGCTTCTAAACATTAGAGATATCACGAGTCAAAGCATTATTTATATATTTTAAATGTGTTCTCGGGATCGCTTATGTTGTGGTCAGGTTAAATTAGAGTCAGCTTCACGCTGTATCCCGCACACATTTCATCTCCTCGAGTGGGGATCGAACCCATAACCAGTCGGTTTTACAGTCACACTTTTTGAAAATGCGCCACGCCTGGCCTCAGTTAAATTAGAGAATCTATATCATATTACTTTAATAATATCCTACCTGCGTCGGACAGCCCGTCGCTTTAATACAAAAACATTTGTCTGTCTAATTTAAAACAGATTTTACACCAACAAACGTACGCTCTGTTTGAAATTTAATATAGGAGTATTTCAACAAAATTACTAGGAGACTATAACAAAGCAAATGTTCAGTTTTTTATATGAAATATTATATTTTAAAACCAGTTACTCACCGCAATAACAAATAATTTTCTGAATACTAATAAAGTTGGATTATTAATATAAGTATATTACAAAATATTATCGACAGTTGAATACAATGGTGAAATGAATTTCGCAATATTTAAAATACCATAATAAAAAAATAATAAGAAAAAATGTTTTCTAAACAAAGACAGAAGTGCTCTGAGCAAAACGTGCTCGGCGTTGACCTCTGGAGAATTCCACTACTTAGGTCCTGGCTCCATCGTCAGACCAGCTCAATGATAAGCTACATACAACTGTCAAGTTTCATGATGTTACGATCATAATAGGTTAATCATTTAAATAATCAGAATCAAACAAATCCCTTACAAGAGACATCGATACCATATTTTTTATTTTCAAGAATTTATTCATTTAGGGAAATTGAAAGGCGGCTTAAAAATAGTAAAATGTGACCTTTTACAAACGTTGTACATCTTTTTCCGTTTCGCCATAGGTTGGGGATATTTAAATACGTTGTGGAAAGAGGATTATCGCTTTCGAATCGACTACGTGTTACATGTTATTTAAAGATTTATTACTTTTATTTTTCTTTAGTTTTATAGTTCCTGCACAAAGCAGGTTAAGCAGAGGCCACCTGGGAATTTACTGTTAAGGCAATCAGTTCCCCACTTTCAACCGAATTCTAGAGACATGGCGTGTTTTAGGGGAACACTACGCTGCGTTTTGCCTCATTACCAGAGCGAGGAAAGAAAATAATAAACATTGAATTTCCTCGAGTGGGAATCAAATACAAAATCTGTCGCGTTTACAGCCCCACGTTTATGCCCATGGGCCACGACTGGCGCACTTTGCTTAAATAAATTATGAAATGAAAACTTGAGAGCGATTTACAAATACGAGTTTTATATTCGATTATTTCAACTTCTCTAAATATCCTCTAACAGCGTGAAGCCCTAAATATTTCTAATACTTTAAAGAGAAATTCTACAGATTACATTTATGTTCTATAGACCACATATCCTTTACACTATCATATCTAAAAGTTTGAAACAAAACTTTAAACTAACTAGAAGTGTATATTTGCAAACTGCCCTCCCACTGCTGCGGAAAGAGCATTGTTTACTGTGTCGACAGCAATTCATATATTTACATAAAATTTCTAGTAACTTTTAATGAAAATACATTTGAACACACATTTATTTAACCACATATCATTTTTATGTTGTATGTATGTATTGTTTCGTAAATAAGATAGTGTTTTTTTTTCAGCTTCACGCTAAATCCCGCGTGTAGCAGGCTAGGAGAGAACCTAGTGTTAAGACACTTGGTTATCTACTTTTTCCAAATCCAAATTTTCGAGACATTGCGTGTTGAGTGGCGGGAGTCAACGTCGCGCTTTGCCTTGTTACCAGAGCGAAGAAATGAAAATATTAATAAATAATTAATTTCCTTGAGTGGGAATCGAACCCACGACCGTCGCGCTTACAGTCACGCGTTGGTGCCTCTGCGCCACGACGGCCTCAATAAATATTTGCTGTTCCAAGAATTACCTTTTATTAAAATAAAAAAAAATGATATTTAATTAATTTAAAATTGAATATTCGTTTATTCACCTCCAGATGAAAAGTAGGCGAGGAGGCAAAGAAAATGTTAAAGCAGTCTGTTCTTTGCTTCTTGTCCGAATTCATGACATTGCGTGTTGAGTGTCGGATTTTAACTCCGCGCCTTGATTATAAGAAGTAGTGAGTGGTGGAAAGTCTCCAGAGTTGAGAAATATATGATAATTGAAATGATTTTCAATACAATCATCCCCTCGAGTGAGTATCAAACTCACTTGACTTTACATTCAGACGAACTGCATAACGATGTTTCCTTTATAATAAGTAATATAATTTTTTTAAAAGAAAATTATTTAAAAAAATATGCAAGGAACATTTTTTGTAGACATCATAAAGACACAATTGACGTTATTTTTACAAACTAGTTATAATATTTATTTGTTATATTAAATTCAGCTTTAGAAAGTTAAAAAATATATGAATATCTACTAAAAATAAGAGGTAACTGAAAGCGGCTTAGAGTTGGATTATATTATAGATAAAAATAAATGTATCAATTGTACGTCACACAGATCTAAGCACGAGTGCATTTTTAATAGAAACTTTGCAAATTTTATTAAGTTTTAGTTAGTTTCATACTATGTTATGATAAAACTAAACTAGATTATATAAATTAAAAAGTAAGCTTTTTTATTATTTTTTTTGAAATGTCAAACTGAAATGTCAAATTTTCGCGCGCAGTTCAGTGTTTGACGGTGGTGTCAAATCACACACAATATAATATTTAGTCAAACTATATTTGATCATTTTAGAATTTTAGACGAACAATTTAGTATGTGTTCGCTACGTCAATAGTACTGAGGTAAGTAAAAAAATGACAAGAAATATTTTTTTATGAAATGAAGTTTTATTTTTTGTTAACCCATAACCACTGATGAGGACTTTGAACAGGATTGAGGACACTGCTACTGACGTACGCATGATATACGTACCTCTTTTGAATGTCTGCTATTTCATAAATATACTGGAATATTTGTGATTATTATTTCTTGTTTAATTACATATATTCATATATTCAATATAAAATAAGAATAATCAAAAAATTATATTAATATTCATAGGAAAATATTTGTTAATCAACAACCGCAATAGTACCTAAAATGATCGACATTTTTGAAAAATAAACTAAAAATATTTTTTGCCTTATTTACCTATTAAGGACTGTTTTAGTTAGAGAAAAATCTCAATCGTAATAAAAGTAAAATTAAGGCATTTTTTAACATTTTTAAAGTGTTATTCCACACTTAGGAAAGAAAAATAAAAATAAAAAATATTTCATGATCGAGTACTGAATACACATTTTTTTTGTTGTTTTATTATATTATACATATAATAGATTTCAACATTTATTCTCTTATTTAAGCTTTATCAAACAAAAATATATTCTAAATATAACATAAAATAAAACATCAACATTTTTTTTGCCTGTTGCGTGTTTAACATTCTAAAGAAGGGATTTGGGCAGTAAACGACAGAAACGTAATATTTTTACGTAGCGATAACGGAGTAGACGAACTTGAGATATGGAAGGAATGTGAAGAGCGGGGATAAGCTGTGAATAAGTCATCGAAATAGATGTATACATTACAGGTAATCCTTACTTATATATATAATATTTGAAAAAATAAATCAGTTTCACACTGTATCCTGCACACAACTGGATAGGCAGAGGGAACCTAGTGGGAGTATGTTAATATTCCGTTTCCCATTTTTCGCAGAATTATGGAGGCATTGCTTGTTGAGTGCCTCGACACCAGAGCGTAGAACTGAAAATTTAATTTTAAATTTTAAATTATTTAATACCCTCGATTTGGGATCGAACCCACAACTAGTCGCGCTTACAATGACACACTTGTGCCTCTGCGCGAAGACTTTTTTAATTCCATATTTTTTTTCTCATCTTAATAACTTTCATGCTAATATCATTGAAAACTAACGTTTCACTCAATTCATTAGACACAGACAAACAGACAAAAAAAAATCATTGTTTTGGGTTCTGTTTCATTGATAAATGCCTCCAATAATTTTATCATATATCTTACACGTGTAGACTAACTATATAAAAAACTGATTTTTTTATGTCATTGCATAACATACAACTTTTAGAAGAAAAAAAACTGCCAAAAACAAAAAAATAATAATAAATCTTTTAAATTTCAACCTTAATAATTTAGTTCTTAAACTGTTATGAATTAATTATCTAAGAAATTTTGAGATGGCGACGCGATGGTTTTGAGAGAGTTCACGTTGCAATATTCATTTTATTTAATTATTTCTTTTAATTTAATGTAATTTGACCATCTCCGACCATTGATTGATTGGCGCCAAGATATACTATATATATGTAGGTATATATAACAGTTTTAGAAGTTAGTTATTTAGGTAAGTATTTCAAAGATGTAACATATTATCTTTGTTAGTTTCCCTGTCGGTGTATTTTTTTATTGAAAAGGTTTTTGGCTTGTTTTTTTTGTAACGCAAATGACAAGATAAGCAGAGGACACCAGGAGATCTAGTGTTAAGACACTCCGTTTTTATGAAGACACATATATTCTATCACTCATCCACTCAGTAAAAAATTGTGTGTTTTTAGGGTTCCGTTTCTCTAAAGTAAAAATGGAGCCCTTATATAATTTGTTGGCCGTCTTGAAAGTGCCGCGTGGAGGTATTAAGCTCTAGCATGAAAAAAAGTTTCCAAGTCTACGCAATTATATGATACGAGCGATTATGCATAATTTTTGTTGCATTTTCTTTGAAATTCGCTGTGTAATCAAAACCTGTAGGATACTTCTTGTGGAGGACTTTCAATAAAATTTATAAGAATTTCATAGGAGTTCATTTGATACAATGACTATATATGTAAAATTAATCAAAAATCAAAATTTCTAGGTTATTTTCCGTTGCCTATTTCTTGGTTTTTTTCAATTATGAAGCTTGACAAGAAGTGAGAACTGACAGTACAAGTAAAGGAAAAAATCCTAAAAATGCTTATTTTCCGTTGGCCTGAAATCCTGAAATTGATACGAAACCCTCGATTGGCGAGTCCGACTCTCTGACATGACCGATTTTTTTTGAGATAAAATAATAAAAGTCTAACATAGAATCTTCACAGAGTTTTTTGTCGGCTAAAAAGATACAAATGAAAAAGATAAAATTTCTATGTCAAATGAAATAATCCATTTGACGGTCACATTAATAACATTACTTGTTTTTGTAAACCGCTAATCACATTTGTGCCCATTTTGACCTTTTCAATAAAATTGTAAAGAAAAGGACGAGTCATTAAAAATTTATATTTTTATGTTTATGATTAGAAAAATATAATATGTTTAAATTTTTTTATGTTTATATTAGCGTAATATACCATTATATCAAATCTTTTTTTTTCAACTAACAATGAGGCACAAAGTGTGACTGTAAAATCGACTGGTGGTGGGTTCGATCCCCACTCGAGGAAGTGAAATATTTATTTAAAAGTGGGGAACGGAGTGTCTTAACACTAGGTTCCCTCTGCCTACCCTGCTGTGTGCGGAATACAGCATGAAGCTAATTTGATTTAATTTTTAATTTTTTTTCAACAAGTTTTCGTTTTCGAGTGCAGTGTGACTACTAATAAATTGTTATTATTATACCAGCGTGTACTGTCCCATTGTTGTGCAAAGGTCTCTTTCTATTTTTTCAACTCTTGCTTATTTGATGCTAATGTACACCAGTCAGGCCTGTGATAGTCGAGCTCGTGAGCCTATCTTCAATTTGGTCTACCGATTCTCCTTATTGAGTTTGGAATCCAATCAATAGAGATCTTCGCCCAAGACTATAGTCATGCGGCAGACTTGTCCAGCCTAGTCCAATTTTCGCGTAAGAAACAAACGAATAGTAAGAAAGAACAGATTTTTTTTAAAATATATAAGATTATTAGAATAGAAAGTAGCTGTTATGATGTTAAATATATTCTTACTATTACTACTTCGCATATATCGTTTTCAAGCATGTTATTTATGTAAGTTAATTTTGAAAGATTATTTATTAAACTTAAAGAAGAGAGAAGTATATGAACAAAGTTAAATGAAATCAGTTTCACGCTATATCGTGGAAGGAAGGCAGAGGGAACCTAGCGTTAAAGTACTCCGTTTCCCACTTTCCGCCGAATTTTTTGAGACATTGCGTACCAGAGTGAAGAAATGAAAATATTCAAACTCTTGCGCCACGACAGACACATATATGAACAAGAAACAGTAAATTTCTTGTACACCACAAAATTAAAATTATTAAAGCATTTATAAAATTTTGGTAAGTAATAACCATTGCACACATAAAAAGATGACATGATTTATTAAAACGATATCAACTTTGTTTTTGCAATGAAATGTTGTTATATGCTGCCGTTACTTGGTCCGTACTGTTTTGACCTTGTGTGCATTTGTTTCAAAGTGAGTTTATTTCTAAGCGTATTTCCTCGCTTTATTGTGATGGATGGGTGTTTTATACTTTTGGAGTATGTTTTATTGCAGTGGAAATGGCAATATTTTTTTAATTAGAAATGGCAGTACCTGAAAATTCAAAAATAATTCTACTGATATTGTATTTTGCTATGCTGTTGTTCATAACAGTTGCATAATAGAAAATTTTGTTTTTTTAAAAGCCTAATGTTAATACATTCCGCTCCATACTTGCCGCCGAATTCTGGAATATTAATTGAGTTGCTGAACTCAACGCCGCGCTTTGTTTCAACACCAGAAATTAAAATATTTAATTTCCACCTACCACCAATTTCCAGCCACCAGTGCGAATTGAACCCATAACTTGTCACATTTCAGTCATACGCTGGTCTGACGTATTGTTAAAGATTTTTTTTTACAATTCATTTATTATTGTTTACTGCAATTAGGTTTAATAATAATCTATATTACGAAATGGTCTCAAAACAAAAAAAAACATAAATAAAATGATGTAGAATACAAGCTTAGCTCGCAATTCTCAGGATGTAGACTACTTTTTGTTCGGACGAAACAAAAGACACCTTTTGTTTTACAAAATAGGAATTATGAGAACATTGTGTTTAATTAGAAAAAACTGTATGAAACTTAGAACAAACATGTAAAATCCCACTTCCCCACTCGAGGAAGTGAAATATTTATTTGCATTTATATTTCCATTTCTTCGCTCTGGTGTCGAGGCAAAGCGCGGCGTTGAGTTCCACTACTCAACACGCAATGCCTTCAAAACTCGGCAGAAAGTAGGGAACGATGTGTCTTAACACTAGGTTCCCTCTGCCTACTCTGCTGTGTGCGGGATACAGCGTGAAGCTGATAAATTTTTTTATCTTAAATGAAAATTTTAAAAATGAATGTGAGCACACTGTGGATAAACCTAGCCATTACATAAGGTTTGATAAACCAAAATCCTCGCTAAGGAAAAGAGATATATTCCTAGAATGATCCGCGAGGCTATTGAAATACAAAAACATCCTAATTTCAATAGAGAGGATGGCTAGAAACATTCTAACACCTGGGACCCATTTATAAAATCTTTGAAGTCTCAAACCCACCATACCAGAGGGCAAGATACAGTTAGCTCATTCTGCAAGAATCCAGGGCAGTAAGAAATTAAGAAATCGTTGGCGGTAGTTTGATATAATAATTATATCAACTGACAGACAAATGCCACCTCAGTCTACCCGTGACCACGGACTACTGCAAAGTGTTCGAAACGTCGGGTTAGTCTAATAATAATTCAAAAGCAATAATAACTAGTTTATTCTTCAAAAAAGCAAGGATTTGTAGTTGTCAAAATAAAATTAACTTTTTGAATTAAAGTTGCCAGCTTAAAGTATTGACTGGCTAAGTCAATATGGAGTCCTTTTCAAAGTCAGGTTAAATTTCACGAAAGAAACCAAACTGCCAATGATGGAAAGTTTGTTTGTTTTAAAACAATTGTTTCTTTTCTTACAAATCTTGATGAACCTTTTGAACTCAGTTGCCATTCCAATGACATACGGACAGGAAAACTTTTCTATATTGTTGTGAAATATATTTATTATGATTATAATTCAAATTATCATGTTTCAGAAAAAAACATACATTTTATATTAAAAAAAAACATTTTAGTTTAAAAATCGCACCAAAACGTGTGAAAGTGTCATGGCGTCGCTTCTGACGTCAAGACTGATTAATCTGTCTGTACCATTGTATAAAAAATGTCAAATTCATAGTTTACCAGGGCGTGACATCAATGGCTCTGATTTATAACATTTTAGTCACAAATACTATAAATTAAAATAGGATGTTATCATAAAAGTTATTTTCTCCAATCTGATATTTTCTTTCGGGACTACTACTATAGTTTTGGCGCTCAATAAACAGTATGAACTTTTATGCAGATTTTTTTTTTATTGGCTGTAATTTGAATTAAATATATCGATTTGTGTTAATTTACTACATTACATCATAGAATTTAGTTTTTTTTTAAGTGAATCACTTTTTATTTTACGCTCATTATAGTCCGATACATACAATTTTTACATAAATTTTACTTATCGCCTATTTCCATCGACTCTTAGGCTTTCACAGCGTGAAGGTACCACCAGCTTATGTCATTATACATATATAACCATAAGTTTATACAAATTATAAGATAGCACAATATCCATCACACAGAATAATATTCCGAATAATCGCAATTTTCCCATTTGCTATATAGTGTAGCTGATCTCTTATTTTATTAGATATTTCAGATCCTTAATTTTTGTCTATCACAAAAAAATTGCTGGTGAAGCTAAACAACTTCCGTTACACCTAGATTGAGATCTCTCTCTGTCTCTTTTTTGAATTGATATAAACGAAAGTTTCCGTATCAATAAACAAACAATCGCACGATTCTCTTTCTCTAGAGTGTAAAAGAAAATAATTCATGTATAAAATTTTTCAGGTGCGCCACACCGGTCTCACTCACGCCGGACACGCTTTCACATTAAAACGCCATTTCTTGTCTCTGCCACATCAGATGTTCCAGACGCGACATTTTGTTTTTTATCGAACAGAGTATACAGATAAAACATAGCAAAATTGAATTTATAAATAGAATGATTTCCCAAGTGATTATTGAACCCACAGATACCGCTTGCACAGTTCTTCACAGTGACACAGATTTGACAAGAGTAAATGAAAAAAATAATATATAAAAGATATTCTTCGAAAAAACTTAAACTAGAAAGGATTTCAGTGCTCTTTTCATATTTTAGATTTATTTCCGAACTGCTAGATTTGATACTTAGGTCCGCTCTCAAGTTTGAGATTGATCTTGAGATGCCGTTTTCATTCGTGACTTGAGGGTATTTTACAAATATGGGCCTTAATTAAAAGTATCCTATCCTGCTATATGCAGGATACAGTGGGAAGATGGAAGAATATCATTAAATAATATCACGTAAAAAAATGTTTTTAGCCATATGTAACGTATAGTTTTAGAAATTAAAATAAAAGAGCCTACCAATATTCACTGTAAAAATCAAATCAAATCAGCTTCACGCTGTATCCCGCACACAGAAGGGTAGGCAGAGGGAACCTAGTGTAAGACACTCTGTTCCCCACTTTCTGCCGAATTCTGGAGGCATTGCGTGTTAAGTGGCGGAACTCAACGCCGCACTTTTACCTCGACACCAGAGCGAGGAAATGGAAATATAAATGTAAGTAAATATTTCATCTCCTCGAGTGGGGATCGAACCCACATCCAGTCGGTTGTACAGTCACACTTTGTGCCACTGCGCCACGACTGGCCTCATATTCACTGTAGTTGTAATAAAACGAATTTACCTTTTTTTATCCATTTATACAATACAATTATATATGATGAGATTGTTACGTTCTGTTTGTACGTTAAGCTAGGGGGTATGCCGTGTCATTAGCGAACCATTACTCAAGTTAATTGTGTCGGTAATTTCATATATTACGCAATAGTAAATACCTCTTATCATATTAGGATAAAATATATTTATTACTGAGTATCGCGTTGAGTTTCAATGCATCCAGAATTCTCCGGAAATGGAGAACGGAAGTGTCTTAATGTGTACGGAGTGTTTTAACACTATGTTTGCAGGTTTCCTCTGCCTATTCTGCTATATGCGGAACACAGCGTGAAGTAAAAAAAACTAACTTGCCTAGAATGTCCGCTCCAATTGTATGCACTCAGTATGTTTGGCTCGGATTCAACATGTTACGTACCAAAAATCGATTCGGAATAAGCGAAAAGGTGTGGATTTGGTTCAGTAACTTAGAAGAAAGGACATTCTGAAGTACACATATATTTGATTTTTATTTTTGATCTAGTTGCATCATTATTGAGGAAGCCAGTCGTGCGCGCCTGACGTGACTTGACGTGTGACGGTAAATGGGCCAAGTTGTGGGTCGATTTCCACTCGAAATTACACAATAAGCTCTGCTACTTCCACGATACCGCGTTAAATATATATATATATATATATATATATATATATATATATATATATATATATATATGATAATAATAATTTTTTTCATTATATACCAAATCACTTACTTCGTCTAAGCTAACCCAAAAAAAGAAATAGTTAAGAATATATTTCAACTCACGAATTTTCACTATTATCCTAAGATTTGTATATTGTAATTAGAATAAATAAAAGGAAAGACGGGATAAGTAGACATGGTTATTAAGAGCTCTGTTCACTGCGTGTCCGAAGCAAATGTACGTGAAAGTGTGATTGCGAGCTTAAAGTCTTAATTCGAATCCAACACCAAAATCTTTTTGGGTGTCTAATTAAATATAGCATGGTCGTGTATGATTTTAGGTTTGTAAAATTTTTTTCTATTAGCATTATATTTGAAGACATCGTGGCCCATGGGCACAAGGGTGTGATTGTAACACGACAGTTGTGGGTTCGATCTCCACTCGAGGAAATGAAATATTTAGAGTTATTAGTTACGCTCTAGAATGAAAAAAAACCCATTAAGTGCCTACAGAATTTGACCGAAAGTGTCAAATTTTCGATCAAATTCTGGAGGCGGAGTGTCTTAACACTAGGTTCCCTATGCCTACCCTGCTGTGTGCGGGATACAGCATGAAACTTTTTTTTTAAAATAAATATACTAGGGTGGTGTATAATTTTTGTTTGTAAAGTACTTACATATATAATTTACAAGAACTAGCGGCTCACACGCGGCTTAGCCCGCTGAAATTTGTGTATATTATTATAGCCTAAAAATACAAAATCTTTACATGAATTGTATGTGTTATTCTGATGTATAAGTTATTTTACTGTAGAGTTATATAACAGTAGTTTATCGTGAATATGGAATAAACATCCATCGTCACAAGCTTTCACATTTATAATGTTAGGATGTGCCTGTGATGTGATGGTGTTTTTTTTCAGCTTCACGCTGTCTCCTCCACACAACAGAGTAGGCAGAGGGAACCTAGTGATAAGACACTCCGTTCCCCACTTTCCGCCAATTTCTGGAGGCATTGCGTGTTGAGTGGCGGAACTCAACGCCTCCCCTCGACACCAGAGCGAAGAAATGAAAATATTAGTGTAAATAAATATTTCATCTCCTCGAGTGGGGATCGAACCCACAACCAGTCGATTTACAGGCACACTTTGTGCTCCTACGCTACGCCACGGCTGGCCTCGATATTCATTGTTATGATTTTTCATATTCAATATTTAGTGTTAAAATAAATCGTTTCCCATTTTTGTGAAATTTTCCAAACATTAGCGAAACAACAATAGTGGCGAAACTCAACGTTGCGTCTTCTTGCTACCAGTGCGGAGAAATGAAAATGACTTATTTCGCCTTGTGAGAATCAAACTCACAACCTTCAATCATGCCGCTATACCACAATGGACCAATTGTTACTTTTATCTAAAAAACCGTTTACGATAAGTCTAACAATATAGTGTTTCTTTTTATATTATGTTTTTCTGTATTTGTTTGAGCTATTCACCGTTTTCGTATGTATATCGGAAGAAACGCAAGCTATCATTTGCACAACGTATAACGTAATAAGGCTTCTGTAAGGATTTATTTATAACCCGTCTCTTCCTCATTCATATATATGATTCAGCATTTTCATAAGACAGAAACTGTCGAAATAGCACTTTGATAGCGTTCGCTGATTTTTAACATTAAGAAAATACATTATTTTTTTACATTCTTTCCAAATTACTGGAAAAATATTAGTTAAATTTTATTGATAGTTATAAAGTTCTAGTCGGTTCTCAAATATATATAATTGGTGAGATCCTGTCCGTGAATCCATAGAATTACTACAAGACTTAATTACGGTAGCTTCTCTGTTGACGAGGTTTAGATATAGGTACCTGTAGAGTACAACAAAACCAACATACCTAGTTAGAGTTCTTGTTTGCATAAATTTTGCTTATGTAAGTTAACGTTGATTTTATGAATAAATTAGAAAAAATAGGAGAGCTTGGATAGGATCGTGAAAAATCACAAATAAAATAATTGAAATATCTACATAATTTTGATTTCATTTAAATAATACATTATAATATATAATTAAGGCGTGCTTATATTTTAATACAAATATCTAAAGCTCCCAAAGTTACACAAATACTCTATACCAGATAAATTTCTATTTTATTTACCAGAAATATTTTGTATTAGTCATAAACTTATCTTTTCCTGTTCAAGTAAAACAACAATAATCCATATAGTGTTTCAATATACGAACCTAAATTTCTTCACCAAACATAGAAAATATGAAAAAGAAATTGTTCCCCGTAAACATATAGCCGGCGGTAATAAAATATACGATTCTGAGGGTACCCCTACAGTGGCGTGACGGGTGAAAGGGAAGTATAAGCCGTATTTGGCGGTTCACAGCTCAACGCTGTTTGCTACTTTGTGATCCGAAAGCTTTAAAACGGAGGAAGGCGTATTCAAATACCGTCAAAACTCTGAAGATCTTAAATAAAAATATATTTACATACAGCCCGCATAAAAGGTTGAACCTCGCTTCGAATGACATTGGAAAAGCAAAAAGTATATTTTATACTCTACATAATCATATTATATTTATCTTGATCTTATTTTATGCCTAGAGTTATAAAAAGATTACAAATACATAAAACAGAACTAAAATATTATTATTATATTGATACTAGTTGAAGTTCGCAACTTTATTTCTATGAACTATAAAAAACTGGGCGCTGCGCGGCGTTGTGTTCTGCCACTGAACACGCAATGCTTCCAGAATTCGGCAGAAAGCGGGGAACGGAGTGTCTTAACACTAAGTTCCCTCTGCCTACCCTGCTGTGTTCGGGATACAGCGTGAAGCTGATTTATTTATTTTATTTTTATAAAAAAATTCGTTATTTCCCATTTCCGTATCAATTTTGGGTAATTCTCTCTGAGAGCAAATCACTGTTAAATTGTACAATAGACGGACATGGCAAATTTCAGCGTTCTACGCCTACGTTTTGGCTGTGTGTTGTTTGTTCAAGATGTTATGAGGGCGTTGTGGCGCAGAGGCACAAGCGTGCTATTATAAATGCAACGGTTGTGTGTTCGATCTCCCGTCAGGGAATAAAATATTCAATATTTTTAATTTCTTCGCTCTGGTACTGAGGCAAAGCGCAGCGCCGTCACTAAATACGCAACGTCTAGAGAATTCGGCTGAAAGTGGGGAACGGAAGTGTCTTAATGGGAACGAAGTGGCTCAACACCGCTTTCAGATTCCCTATGCCTACCCTGCTATGTGCGGGATATAGCGTAAAGCTAAAAAAAGGTATAAAAAGATAAAAAAAGAAAATTAAAGCACTTTCAAAATATCATGTTTTCTTCTTTTCTCTTTCTATCAACACCTTTAAGTATAAAGCAAAATATTATTTATATTAATTAACGTTAAATACATTCATTTCCCTTTTTCGTAATCGGATGAATACATCCTATCTATATATATTTAATCACGGCAAAAATAATCATGACTTTTATTTATTTTTAATATGAAAAGAAAATAGGAATCGTTTTGTTCTTCACGTGTTCATTGTTTTATCTGAAACAATGTACGTTATTAACATACGAGCATACTATGTTAACTTTTTATTCTTATTGAAATGGTTTTTTTTTTAATTTCAACGTCGATTTTTTTTTACAATTCTTAATTTTTCACAAAAAAAAAAGTATTTTAATGGAAACAATAAAAATTGTAAAGGCTTATACTGTTATAAAATATCATATACTTTAATATTCAAGCGCGAAATTGGGGATTTATATAATTTTATAACAATTTGGAGCCTTTAAAGTAAAGCCCAATATAAATTCAATTTAGTTTTTATGCATATTTTATGTATTCCATTTTCCTATTTTTTACGTTCACTTAGTTCCATATTGCTAAGACAAAACACCCGTAATGGCAAGATAGGATTCGTCTACAGTTTCTGATGTTATTATATTCATGACAAAAAATTCTCAAGAATCTCGAATTTAAATAAAGGGATATAAATATTTCATGAAATTTCTTTAGATGTTGATTATCATTTTAATATGTTATTTATTTATTTTTCTGCATAATGCCTATTCTTGTCAGAAAGCATCTGTTGTCAAGACATTCTGTCCAATTTCAAGACATTGCGTTTTCATTGGCGGAAATTAGGCACCGCACTTTGTCTTGTACGATAGCAGGAAAAAATCATTCCCCCGATTTCAAATTGAACCCACAAGCATCAAGTCAAATGCTGTCCCACTACGTCACAACGCCAAGAATATTTACTCCCATTTACTCTTATTTTTAACCAGCAAACTTTTATACTAGTCACTAATTAAAGAAAATTATTGTACTCGTTCACTATATTCCGTCACTCTCGAGTTTATCTTTACTTACAATGAACCTCTTTGAAAAAAAAATTAGGGCAATGCTTATTAACAAATTTGTATTTCAAAATTTTTATGTTGCTGATATCTTTGAATGCTTGACTGAAAAAATTAGATCACCATAGGCTTCATAAAACATTATGTAATATTTAAAATCTCTAAAATATATTTTTAAAACACGTTTTTCTATCAGAAATTTTATATATTTTTAAAATATTTAAAATTCCTGTTTGAAAAACGTGCTTTTACCATAAAAAAGGAGGAAAAAAAAAATAATCAAATTTAAAAAAGTCCTGTTTTTTAAGCACATGCATAAATAGGAAAATAAATGAAATCGACACTAAGTTTTTGTCCATAGCGACATATGGTGAAACCCATGATTACTCCGCACCTAGTTAGGTGAAAACTAAAACAAAAACTACCTCAACTGAGAACCGAACCTACAGATTTCATGCAACTTAATAATATTATAAATTAAGAATAATAATTCCGAATTGCTGAAAATCATTATATTAATCATTGAAGTACCCATTTCCACCAGATTGTCTTAATTAAATTTCTATTTGCCCATAATATCTCTTAACAACAACGCGTCAAACAGCTCCTATAGTTTCAAGCTATTGTGGTGTATCGTTTCATCATGTTTCAGGGCTGTTGACATTGACTGGCAATTGTAATAGGCTCGTGTTCCGTGTTGGAACTAATCGAGCATGTAGCACTGACCTGGTGCTGTTCCAGAGCATCCATGGCAGTAATAGAATCTGTTATCCCTTCTAAGTGTTGTTTTAGACAGCCAGAATGCAAACGTTGTTTCGCCATTTGCTCTTTCAGTATCAACATTTGTAAGGGTATAAGAAAATATACAATGTCAGGTTGAGTAATTCAATCATGATTTTTGGCAACAGGTTGTCGTTTTTATATATAAAAATGAGTTAAATAGCAGAAAGAATTCTACTCTCAACTCAATTTAGAATATAAGAACTTACTTAAATACTAAAAATATTTTTTATATATTTTAACTAGTTTTAATCTTTATTATATTTTAACTTAATCTCTATTTATCTCCTTTTTTCTCTCTTTCTTCCTATCTATCTATAATAAATATATAAATAATAATTTGTATGAGGATAAAACAAATAATCTATCAATCCAATTATATAGATAAAAACCATCTATTGTAATCAGATTTTCTAATAGAAATATAGCACAACGACTACATTGCTGCAGCTTAACTCCTAAGGCTTGTCCCGCAGGGGCGTTTAAGTGTATTGAATTCAGTGGTCAATAGCAATCAAATCTATTATTGATCGGAGCTTAAATTTTTTACTTCTTTTCATTTAATTTTCTATTGTATTGCAGTACTTGGCAAAGTAAATTGAATAAATTCTAATTGGAGAATAATACGTATAAAATACCATCTTTTATAGAACCTCTCTGAGCTGGAAAAGTTAGTTTTGTTAATGGTATTACGCAAATAAAATATAGTTATATGTTACTTTTGAATAAATATAAGTCATAATATAACTTTAAGTATATCTATTATTATTTTTAAAATTTACATATTTTTTTATTATCTTAATTTCCCATTAATTAGTTACTGTACCAATATCAATTTGTTTTGTGCAAGCCCTTGTGTTTCATATATTTATCATCATCATCATCATCATCAGCCTGCCCTAGTCCACTGCTGGACATGGCCTCTCCAATGGCACGCCACTGAGCTCTATCATATATCTATAGATATTTATCATATGGAACCTTGAAATATCACGTTTCTGCGCTGTGCTGTTGGAGGCGCAAGTTACGAATACCAAAAGTTTTAATAAGCCCATATTGTAATACGTATAAATACATATCTCTTTAACAATTGAGCATATTTAACTCTTCATACGTTATTTCGGCTACAAAATAAGAGGAGATGACGAAAATTTGGCAGAATTAGGAAAATTTGCTATACCTAACTAAGTAACTAAGCTAACCGATAAGCTAAATATTGTGAACTCTTCTTTCAAATTCTACGAGGTGAGGTGCCAATCAATGGTAGAAATGCATTCGTGCTCGTAAGACGACCACCAACCAAGATTATTGATGCAATGAAAATGCAATAATGAAATTCGATCGCGACCAAGAAAAATAAGTATCAGTAATATATTATAACACTATTTTGAGGCCGTCGCGGCGCAGTGGTACCAGAGTGTGACTTTAACGACGGTTGTGGGTTCGATCCCCACTCAGGAGAATGAATTATTATTTATTAATATTTTCATTTCATCGCTTTAGCACCAAGGCAGAACTTCCGCCACTCAACACGCTTTGCCTCGAAAAATTCGGCGGAAAGTGTAGAACGAAGTGTCTTAACACTATGATTTTAACACTATTTTGGTCCAAGATAGACTAAAAAAGTAAAGAAAGCTACTACAAGCCATTCAAAACGTCTTAAAATATTCATTATTTTAAAGAAGTAGAACTGAGTAAAGTAAAAGTGTTGCTGACTGCTGCATTGCCCGAGGTTGGCAAATAAGAGTCACTGAAGATACTGTGTTACACTCAAAGATGCAACTTACAGACATATGATTAGAAAAAGAGAAAATAGATCACATCTATATATTATTATTTTTTTTATTTATTTTTTATATAAAAAAAAACACGTCTGGCTGCAAGAATAGTTAAAAAGTACTAATCTAGAAGAAAAATTTAATTATATATTATTATTTTTTATACACATACGTATATATATTTAATATGATTTATGAGATGAGAATGTAATGAACTCAGTACCATAGATAATATAATGAAAATAAATAAATACATTCTGTTTGTAGTGTATGATTTAATATTTTTTCCACTCGGAGAAATGTTTTTTTTTTATTTTCTCGCTCTGGTAACAAGAGCGGTGTTGAGTTACTCTCTTTTAGAACTACTCAATGTTTCGAAAATTGGGCGGTGCGGTGAGTGTCTCAACTCTAATTCCCTCTGCCTACCACTCTACTCTACTCTATAAAGCCAATATTATATAAATTTTGATTCAGAATCAGCCTGTCACTATTATACGTACTTAGAATTAATTTACATATATTCGAGTTTAATATCCTTTGTGTTTGCGGAAGACAACCAGACTGGATTAGATATGTGATGTAATTTCCATACATATTGTGATAACTTCAACAGCTTGAGTTGCAACTTGTCTAAAGAAAGAGTGGTGAAGAAAGAGCGCTATATATGTATAATATTATGAAAACACACTCGAAGAAACCAATTATTTTCCTTTTTCATCTGGTAACAAAACACGGCAGAGAGTTCCAACACTCAAATCGTAAATTTTAATTAGACTAAATTCCGTCTCCTTACACTTTTATACGCGGGAAACGCAATTAAGCTAAAGATAAGTAGATTTATTTATGTTTTAATTAATGATAAAATTTTACTTTTTTTCTGATATATTTGTAATACAATATAGTTTTTATTAAAATTTTACCTACAAAAGTCAGCTATAATATATATATTTAGGATTCCTAAATATTTATATATATCAGCTTCACGCTGTATCCTGCACACAGCAGGGTAGGCAGAGGGTTAAGACACTCAATACACAATATTTTATAATAAAAATTCGGAAATAGTATCAGTATTTTAGTATTGTATTGTTATTCCACGTTATGTCGGAAAGTCAATTTAATTCCGAAACATTTACACTGGCTATCCGAATATCGGACAGAAAACTGTCACGGCATAAATCTGCTTAAAACTGAACGTTTACATACTCAGCCTCTGTCCGATTTGATTGCGCTATGTTCACCCACGGGTATTTGAGAGCTAATATTTTTACTATGAATTTAATTTATTTGGATTCTGTCGTGGCGCAGGGGCACAAGGGTGTGGCTGTAACGTGACGGTTGTGAGTTCGTCCCCATTCGAGGGCTGATATTGTTATTTATTAATATTTTCATTTCTTCGCTCTGTCACCAAGGCACAAAGCCTGGCGTTGAGTTCCGTCACTCAACATGCAACGGAACGGAGCTTAACACTGATTTCCCTCTCCCTGCTGTGTGCGGGATACGGGAAGTAAGTTTATTTTATTTGATTTAATTTACCTTA
>DWMY01000694.1:0-20524 GCA_018249775.1 Heliconius hecalesia formosus | reverse complement strand
AAAAATAAAAAAAGTAAAATTATATGTATAAATAAATATATATATATATATATATATATATATATATATATATATATATATATATATATATATATATATATATATATATATATATATTTCCTATTTGAAATACTTCGTTAAATATTTTAGTTTTCATAGTAGATTGGGCGTGGTAAGTGTTGTATGTAATTATATATTTTATATATACATACATTATAAAGCTGCTAGTTTGATGCACGCGCTAATTTCAGGAACTGCTGGTCCGAATTAAAAGGAAGGTTATGCTACGTTAATCGTTAGGTGCGGATTGTCACCCGGAAAAAAAATGATTTAGAACGACTTATATTTATGAAGAATCGAGTGTTTAATCACTATCCAGAGCACTTGCTCTACCTATTATAAACATTATACAGCTGCGTGCTGTGAAAAAAACAAGAATTAACATTCTTAACTTATTAGGAATGTATGTATGTATTTATGTTACGCGTATACAATAATTATAACAAATTATAAACATCCTGTGTTTAAGGTTTTCCAGTTTCAACTTAAAGGCTTGTTAAGTATTATTTTTATAATTGAATATAATGTGGTTTCAAACGGCTAACGACCTCTAGCTCAGTGGTTTTTCACTACAGGACTACAGGTCACTCAATTTTAATATATATGCTGCATATTATTTTTTGAAATTAAAAATTTTCGTTTCTCCGCTCTAGTAGTAATAATTTGGCGTGAAGTAGGGAGCATTAGCCACTCTGGATATTGATATTTTCTCGGGGGCCTGGACTTTGCCTTTGAACAGTTATGTTCGTGTAAAAGTTGTTTTTTTTTCAGGGCTAATTTTGTGTTAGTAAAATTTCTTGAGCGGGCACCAGACCATTCTGGGGTGGGTACGACCCACTGCCATTCTCCCCTCCTCCTACACCCGCCCGTTCTCCGATGGAACAGAGTGCCTTAACACTAGGTTCCCTCTGCCTACTCTATATGGCATATATGTGGGATACTGCGTGAAGCTACTAAAAAATTAACCACCTTTATAATACACGTCACACGTCATTTATATAGATAACATAAAAAAAAATATTTTAAATATATATATCCTGAAAGCGCACGGTAAATCGTGAACATGTATGTGGAGGCGAAACTGTTTTGTTTATTTTGTTTTAACTCAAAATATAACTAGATGGCTTTTAACTGCACATGTTTCGAGTTTTGGTGACGGGAGAGTATAACGTTACGGTGTTCATTAGATCACATCCTCCCAGTTATAAATGACATGCTTCATTTTATTTTTATTAGTAAAATTTTCGTTTTGGCAAACGTTTTTGATTTTTTTTTATTTAAATATTTTAATAAAAAGTAAGTACACTTTGATTTTTTGAGATTTTGTGTGGTGTGCGGTGAATTTCTTATTGCCAGAGCGGAGAAATGAAAAAAAATCATACCCCCAAGTGGAAATCGAACCCACAACTGCATACAACGCTTATATATTTCTCTTCTGTGCATATATTTAATGATATGTGTACACTGCAAAAGAAAACCAAGATACTTCTATTAATAATTCAGTAAAAGTTAAAACAACCTATTACTGTTATAGATGGAAATAATAAGTTATAAAAATGCAACTAATTTTGATTTTAGTTATTGTTTTCTTCAGGATAATTAGGTTCCCTAGGTTCACTGTTAAAAAAAAAAAATTTTCAGTAATACATTGTGACCCAATTTATTAGATGCATGTGAACATGGGCGTAGGTGGCAATAGGTGGGGCCATGCCCACCCTAGAACAGTTTGGTGTTTATCCAGAAATTTTACTTACTTACAAAAAAATGGCCCCGAAAAATAAAAAAAAACGCCGACTTTCATGAGAGCATCTAGACTCTAGAGATATCTTCTGGGGGGCCCGGATTTAGCTTTGAACAGATATGTTCGTGTAAATGTATT
Organism: Heliconius hecalesia formosus; assembly: GCA_018249775.1. Lineage (NCBI taxonomy): Eukaryota > Metazoa > Arthropoda > Insecta > Lepidoptera > Nymphalidae > Heliconius > Heliconius hecalesia. The sequence goes on along the minus strand of DWMY01000694.1, from coordinate 18,585 downwards.
TTTTTATTTTTCGGGGCAATAATAAAATAAAGGTTAAAATATTCAATAAATATTTACTGCAGAGGCCAGTAGTAGCGCAGGGGCACATAGTGTGACTGTAAAATTGACTGGTTGTAGGTTCAATCCCCACTCAAGGAAATTAAATATTTACATTTATATTTACATTTATATTTACATTTATATTTATATTTACATTTATATTTACATTTATATTTACATTTATATTTTCAATTCGACGTCCTGGTGTCGAGGCAAAGCGTGGCATTGAGTTCCTTCACTCAACACCCAATGTCTTTAGAATTCGGAAGAAAGTGAGGAACCGAGTGTCTTATCGCTAGGTTCCCTCTGCTTGACCTGCTGTTTACGAGATACAGCTTGAAGCTGATTTATTTACTTCAGTTCAGCTTCCCTCACAATATTTATCTTAGACCGCGCATCTGTTGGCTATTAACTTTTTGCTAAGCGCTCACTTCCTGTAAGTTGTTCATTTGCACTTAAAGCTTGTGCAGAAATCGTAGAATTAGTAAAAGGGAATGTTATTTTAGAATTTACCTAATAGTTTTTTTTCCGCTTCACTCTGTAATTCGGCGTTGAGTTACACCACACAATACGCAACATCTATATCTTAGTCATAGACAAGTGGAAAACGGAGTGTCTTAACGAAAATTTACCGCAAACGCACTTAATTCTCTACTGTGTATTTGCTTTGTCTTTATTACCAGAGAGAGGAAAATTGAAGTGTTAAATTATTTACTCCCCCCAGGAGGAATGAAACCCGCAACCGTCGCGCTTAAAGATGGACACTGTACCGCGATGCCTCCAATTATAATAATTATAATATTTTTTTATCTAAGAAAAATATTTTTAACAGAAACTTGCCGCTACGTCCGCGGCGCTTGGTCGGAATGCGACCCGAAGACCAACATTCGTTCCCGTACACTAACTTTGAAGAAAGGGGACCCCGGTAGCTGTGAACGCGCCAAGACCATCCAGAAGAAATGCAAGAAAGGTAGGTTATACTTATTTAGAACGTAGCGGGACTCGAACCCGGGCTTCCTGGAAACCGACCAGGCGCCCCGACCACTAAGCCATACGTTCACATCAAGCTACGTCGAAATTTTTATACGCTTGTTACTAATTTAACATCTCTGGAGGGAGATATTTCCTAAATAAGTATTTTTCTTTCATAAGTGTGGAATAACACTTTAAAATTGTTTAAAAACAGAAGGTAAGTTATATTTATGTAAATTCGTTTTTTTAGCGTGTTGAGTGGCGGCACGCTACCCTCGAATGGGAATCGAACTCAGAACCTTCGTGTTTGCATTTCAAATATTTGTTGGGATGAACCATTTCTTTATTCTTTAAGAGCAACATGTACTAGCTAGAGTCACATAATTAGAGTTAATAATATTGCGAATGAATAAATATAATAATACTAAGTACCTACTTAGGTATTTGAGACCATCGTGACGTTGTGGTCCCAGTGTTGGACTTTAAACGCGATGGTTGTTAGTTCGATTAGCACTCGGATGGATTCAATATTTTATATTTTCATTTTTCTCACTTTGGTAACGTAGCATGGAGCGGCGTTGAGTTCCGCCACTCAACAGGCAACGGCTCCAAAATTCGGAAAGTTGGGAACGGATGTATCACAACACTGCCACTTTTCGCCAATTTCTTGCGGCATTGCATTGATGAGTGGCGAAACTTAATGCCGCGCTTTACCTTATTATCAAAAGCGAGAGACAACACAACCTGTCGCGCTTACATTCGCAGGCTTGTACCCCTGAACCACGACTGGCTTAATTATTATAAATTAATAAGAAAAAGATGAAAAAAAAACTATTAAACTTAACAGATAAAAAGTATACTTACAATTTTAAAACTTAATAGAATTTTATTCAAATTGCTCAATACATTTCATGACGGTAACATCTAAAGAGATTGGTTTCAACATAAACGTACACGTTCCAACAAAAAGTTGAGTTTAAAAAGCTTCGGAAGCTCAAAAAAGACCCAAAGGAATATAGAAAAATCGTCATAAAACTTTGATTTATTAAATGTATTGTAGCTTTTGTATTTGTTAATATGTGAGTATGAAATAAATCATCTATATACATATAATTTCGATATAGAACCTTTTGTTTTTTTATAGCTTCACGCTGTATCCCGCTCATAGCAGGAACCTTGCACAGGCATAGGGAACTTGGGAACCTAGTGTTAGACATCTAATGATTCCAGAAATCTGCTGAATTCTGGAGGCATTAGGTGTTGAGCTGAGCGGAACTCAACGCCGAGCTTTGCATCGTTACCAGAGCGAGAAAATGAAAATGTTAAATATTTCGTTTCCTCGAGTGGGGATCGAACCCACAACGCGACTGGCCTTTAATTTAGATATTTATATATTTAGTTATAAATTTTCGGAGCTACAATGCACAGGTCGACGTACCTCGGGATGGGGAGGGATGAACCAATATTGATTTATTTTCGTTTTGTCAGAAAAAATACTTTATCGGCTCTTTTATAGTCGATGAAACGATGTAAGCCGTTGTAAGCAGGTGTGTACCACTGGTCCCACCCACTCGTGAAATCCCGGAAGGAACTCATCCTTCCGGGATTTCACGAGTGGGAATCCAGCCCACAACTGTCGCATTACTTTGCCGCTGTGCCACAGCGGTTTCACACAATATATATAGTTTATATTTAATCAGTAATTATTTTCTCTATTTTCTCCGTCCCCTAGCATGCCGCTACGAGAAGTCATCTTGGAGTGAATGCAGCCCCAACGGTGAAATGTCCAGGACGGACATGTTGAAGGCGAATAGTGATCCCACCTGCGACCAGAGCAGGCGCATCACTAAGAAATGCAACAAGAACAAACAAGTCAAGTCCATTAAAGACAAGGGTTAGTGATGTGACCCTCCGTCTTTTAGACACTTAGTTTATATAGTGCAAATTGTTAAAAATATAGAAGGTTTTGCATAGGGCACCAAGTGTTAAGAAAATCCATTCCTCACTTTCTATTCAATGTTTGAGACTGCGTGTTGAATGGCTGTACTTGTTTTGCGTTTTGACTTGTGAAGGAAATGATAATAATTCATTTTCTCGAGTAAGAATCAAACCCACAACGGTCGCGATTACAGGCATGTGTGCTTCAGCTTCACGCTGTATCCCGCACACAGCAGGATAGACAGAGGGAAATTAGTATTAAGAATTCTGGGGGCATTGCGTATTGACTGGCGGCACTCAATGCCCCGATTTGCCTCGTTACCAGAGCGAGGAAATGGAAATATAAATTTATATCAAACTCACAACCAGACGGTTTTACAGTCATACTTTGTGCTCCTGCGCCATGATTGACCTTATTGAGGTCAATCATGGCGCAGGAGCCATCTAGTCAGGAGTCATCAGTCTCTATCTCTAGTGAGAAATTTAATATAATTAACCTCCCGGAGTGATAAGAATTGGGCGGGGCGTCAAGAATGGATTGTCATAAAACTTAGTTACTCCGCCAACCCTGCTATATGCGCTATACAGCGTGAAGCTAATATTTTTTTTTCTGTTACAGGTCGCCGAAATCGTCAGTAAATTATACACAAAATGTGTAATTTCATTTTAGCGAAATAAAAAAATTTTCATTGTGAAATTGTTTCTTTCCCGCTCTTGAAGGCAGTCTCTCATAGATAGCCTTATTAGGTATTTAAATAGTGCCAAAATAGTATGGAAACATTATTTCTATTATACTTCTATTCTACAGTTCTAGTTACAATTATTACATTAACAATGCATTGTCTTTAAATGTTAGATAATAATTTGTTTATTATTATTATTAATAAGTCAAGTCTTTGATATTAATAAATGAGTACTTAAATTAATGTTTTATTTACCATCCTGTATTTCTTATATATTCCCTGTATTATTATAGTACAAATAGATTAATAAAATTTTGTAAATGTCTAAAAATTAATAAATAATATTAAAATAAAGAAAAAATAAACCGACCGAAAAGTAATTTAATAAAATTAAGTTGACTTCTTCAAATAACTGTCAATTACGTATAATCTATTCATTTGGACAAAACAGCTTGAGACAAAACCAGCTTCTCAAACCTAATATATTGATAATATTACATTTGTACGTACATACGTAGCCTTTCGGTCACGTTTCTTATAGGTATTAGAACACGCCATGTCCGTATTGGTTTTTGTTTAATTGCTTACTTTGGCGAAGTGCCAGCGTTACTCGGTTAAGATTCACTTATCGTTTTTAAGCACAAAAACGTCAATAAAACAAAAACAAAACTAAAGATACATATAAGCATTAGGCTTAAAACGAGAAACTTAAAAAAACAACAAACGTAAAACAGAATAACAAGAAGTAAACGAAAATATCTGGAAATAGTAGTCAGTTCACTCGTATCATCAAGTCGATTTATTGTGAAAATGACGGATATAATCCAACCAACGACAAAACGTCATATTTTAATGTGAAATGTTCGCAGTATCTGTGCTTTTTTTATGATTTCGAATTCATAAAAATTGTACTTTCCCCTAAGAAGAGACATATCACATCAAAATTAAAAAAGTATCATCTCGATATGACTTATAGTTTCCGAGAAATTTGTGGACAAATAAACATACAATACACTACATACATATAAACTACATACGGAATTGAATACACGTGATTGGAACAAACAAAAAATTCAAATATGATTTAAATCCGACAATATCACATACCGACAATATGCAACTGATAATCCCTTTTATAATAGAATTTTATAAAAAGAGTATTATTCAAGGTAGAGACTTTAAGCTAAAGAATAGAAAGACGATCGACAGATAAAAAATAATATACTATTTAAAAATAACAGTCTCGTCTGTCTCAATGTTCATGTCAAAGATTTTTATTAACTTCTTATTAATTTGAGTGTTGGTACTCATATGCTTTTATAACGCGGCGGCATAGTTTGTGACAGTAAGCGCGATGGTTGTCGGTTCGATTGACACTTGTGGGAATTGTTTCTTTTTTCTCGCTCTAATTGGTAACTGACAAAGCACCAGAAAAGTCCCTCACTCGAAGTGGGGAACGTAATGTCTTAATACTAGGTTCGCTTTGTCTTCTCTGTTATATGCGGGGTATAAGGTGAAATTATAAGAGAAAAAAGATAAGGAACAAAATAATCTATAACAAAATTGTTTTAGAACTACAAAATATTGATGATATTACATCACTATTATGTGAAACAGAATAAAATAAAACACTCAAAAAATAATCATAATTTATATTTAAAAATTATATGTAAAATAAATATTTCTAATCTAAATGTAAGCATTCACTTGAAAATATATGCACCTATATTATCGTCTCCCTTCAAATTAACGAAACAAGCAAATACTTACATTTATTCAATTCACATTACATAATAAATAATAATAAATAGTTATAAATAAATATAAATAGTTATAAAAATCTAAACGTCGTCTATCCGCGAACTATGTCATATCACAGGATACAGTGGGGTTTTAAAAGGTAACCGTAAAAAAGTTAACCGTAAAAAAATGCATTTCCGGTTAGTAATTATGTTAATAACCGTTCGGCATAAAAAAACCCTCCACTGTGTTTTTTGGTTATACTGACTTTGTAATATTAGGTAACGTTAGGTAACGCTTTTAAATTTTGGTAACTTAGCTTTAATATATCAAAATTTGATATAATATACTGATGTACTGTTTGGTAACGTTAAATGCTGAATGGTAACAAATTCGAACTTTTGGTAACAAAGCTCAAAAATCGCTTTTTAAATACAAAAAGTCAGTTTTACGTTCATTATTTGAACAATTGTTTCGCGTAATGCCATATTCTGAAGAAATATTCGTCTCGTCTTAGTAATGAACCTCGAGCATACGACTGTATGTCGGCGTCCATATTGTTGTCACGGAGCCATGAGGTAGTTGTTTGGCTGAAGGAAGTGGGTTCAGTTACTTCGGTTTGTTCACCAGGTTCTTCGTCAGCGTGTGAATCTGTAGAAAAATATGGAGAAACGGTAATTATAAAAACAAAATACATATATTTGTATGACAATTTATACTATAAATAAATAGCGAGAAATTCCAAATGAAATTAAAAACATAAAAAGTATTGTTACATGAACAATTTAATGAACTATTAATATTTAGGCACCCAAAATATTTGAATACAAAAAACAAATTAAGCATATAGTAAGTACGTAAGCCTACTATCTTTATCCTACCTATCGTACTTCATTAAGCTACAAAAAAAAATTATAAAAATAAGCGTCCGATTATAAAAGCGGCGGTTGTATATTTGTTTCCCCTTTCGGGAAAACGAATAATTTTTTATCCTCGCTTTGTTAAAAATAGATAGCCCGGCATAAAGTTCACTTGACACGCAATGTCGAAAAATTGGGCGGTAAAACGAAATGTCTTCCCTCTATCTTATTCATGTAATAATGCGCATTACAAGATGAAGCAAAATATATTTATTATAACAAAAAAACTGACACTCACCTTCACCCAAAATAACCTTAAACGGTTCATCCGACTCCAACGGCTCACTCAACCCTATCTCATTTCTTGCGTAAATCCTTATCATGTAAGTATGGTTTTCATTCAAATCCTTTATGTGATATTTCAAATCATCCACTTTTCCAACTTCCATCCACATCGTTTTGGTAACATCACGTATAGCTATATTGTATCCCAGTAGTGGTGCTCCTCCATCCCACTCGGGCGTTCCCCACGATGTTACCACTATGTTACCGATCGTTCGGATTTCTAGAGGACCAGTCGGGGGTGTGGGAACAGCTGGAAGTTAGATTTTTTTAAATTAACATAAAGTTGTTTTGGACTAATTTAATCATAATTCATGTAAGGGCTTTTGTAGAATTAGTTAAAAAAAGAAATCCTTACGTACTAAAATAATATTACTAAATGACAATATATTATAATACCAATATTTACTGTTAAACATAATTTAGAGTACAACATCCAAACGAAGCGTCTGACTACAGACGTAACGGTTGTGGTTGTTTACATTTAAATAATATTTATTTGCGTTTAGAGGCCCTCGTGGCGCAGAAGCACAAGCCTCACTGTAAACACGAAGATAGTGGGTTGGATTCCCACTAAGGGGAATGAAATAATGAATATTTTCATTTCCTCGCTCTGGAAACGAGGCAAATTGGGTTGAATTAAGTAAAAATAGCGAAAATTATGAAAATCTTATCATGTTGTGGTGCAGTGACCGCAAACACGATAATTGTGGGCTTGATTGCCACTCGGGAAATGATATATTTAATATTTTCATTTTCTTGTTCTACCAACAAGGCAACACTAATCACACCCTCTGCCTACTATATGCGGGATACAGCGTGAAACTACAAAAACAACAAAGATCTTGTTAACAACATATTAAAAAAATTTGTCACTATAAGCACAGTGGTAGTAATACTTACTTGCATGCTTAGACAATTTAACAGATTCAGATTCCGCCGGTAAGCTGATGCCGATGGCGTTTTCGGCGGAAACTCTAAACAACAATTCATCTTTTTCCCTTATATTTTCTATGCAATATTCATGGACAGAACCCGACACTGTTACCACTTTGGACCATTTCTTGCCTTTAACTGTTTTGTATTCTACTATGTAATCTGGAATTTTTAAATAATAAATAGATTATACATAGGTGGAAAGAGAAACAGAGTAATGAATACAATAAATAATAAAGAATAAAAATTTAATATTAAGTACAATGTAAAAAAATAATGAGAAACAAAAGAAAAACTACTTATTTAGATTCGAGTTATTTCCTAAATGTGGAATACCACTTTGAAAATATAAAAAAAATAACAAATTTTCTTCGGTCTGTGTATTTTTTTACAGTGATCCATTTCAGAGTAACCACAGGCAATTGCCCAGTCGCCTGACAAGAACTACGGAAAATATGTAAAACTAAATTGGGATTATAGAATGGAGTTTAGATGAATTGGGAACTGGGCTATTGAAGGAGACCAATGGATTATTATTAACTAGAAGATTATTATTATTTATTTTTCTTAATTTTTTTATTTAACTGCAATCAAATCTGTTACCATAAGAGTCTTTTTTATATTTTTTTAGAAAAGTATACTGTTGTTGCAAGTTGTGTCTGTCTATAAATGGAATCACACTTTGCAATGTGTTTTTTTATGTATTTTTCTAGTTCTATCGGTATTTACTCATATATAAATAAAATAATGTCATTATAAATAACTAGGTACTTACTAGTAATAACGCTGCCGCCATCGCTCTCTGGCGCCGCCCATTGGAGTGTGACGGATCGTGACGTCATCTCCCGCACTATGAACCTTTGTGGGCGTGATGGAGGCGCTAGGAGGAAAGGAAATGATATGTATTTTAATGAAATGAGAATATTAAATAAATATTGTTTGATTGATTTTTATTAAATAAAAAAAAACATTAAGAAATTACAGCATCATAATTACTATTTATTTTTCCATATTTATTGATGTGAATTTCGACAATATATCATAATTTTATAGAGTAATGAGGGAAAATAATTCATATGTAGATCAAACCCACAACTGTCGCTCTTACTGAAAATGGCTGTGGCACTGCGCCACAACCGTCTCATTTGTAAAATCAGTAAAATTTATAAACATTATATTATTTATATACATGTTATATTATATAAATAAAATACTCACACAAAGTCTTGCCAATAACGATCTTCTCATCAGAGGTGTACGGTAAACTGGTACCTATTTCATTTCTTGCATATATCCTAAATTGATAACCGACATTGGCCACCAATTTAGTTATTTTAGCTTCCGTTTCTTTGGACACGGCTACTTCCTTCCATTTCTTGCCATCTTGTTTTATTTCCACCGTATAATCCAAAATGGCGGAACCGCCATTTTTCTCTGATGGATACCAAGCTATTGTCACTGAATTATCGTCGATTCCGAAGAATCTTAACGGTCCTAGAGGTGGCGATGGTACATCTGAAATAAGAATATTTAAATTTGAACATATCATTAATATCATGAAACTGAAGAAACGCTGAAGTTTGCGAATCTCAAGAACTACTGGTTCAAGTGAAAAATTTGAGACCGTCGAAGCGTTGCGACTCAGTGTCTAATTGTAAACGTGACAGTTGTGGGTACGATCTCATTCGATGGAATGAAATATTTTCATTTTTCCGCTTTGAATGAGGATGGAGTTCGGGAGGCGGTACACGGGGATCGGATTCCGCTGTTTGTGTGAAACAGCGTGAAGCTAAGTAAATGAAATAATCTGAATTGAAAAGTACATACCCAACGCATTCTTAATAACAATGGGCTCACTCTCCAACGCCTCAGATATTCCTACAGGATTTTGGGCCATAACTCTGAACATATATTCACAATTCTCATTTAACTTCTGTATACAGTAGGTTTCTATATCTTTATTCACTTCGGCTACTTTGACCCATTCATCGATTTCGGGTTCGTGTTTTTCAATGGCGTATTTTATAAGGTCTAAGCCACCGTCATCTAATGGTGGCTTCCACTCTATAGTGACTGATTCACGACTAATTTCCTTTAATACTACTGGTCCTTCGGGTTTGCTTGGTTTGTCTGAAATTTTGTTTTTTGTTGTTGTTGTAAATAGGTTTACATTAATGTGTGCGTGTGTGTCTGTGTATGTATGTAAATATATTTCAATAACTACATAGTAAGTAAAGACATAACGTACAAATAAATGGCATTGAAGAAACATGTTGTGGTGTTTTATCTTTTTTATTAATATATTATCACTATTTTCAGAAACGAAATCAATGGATATTACAAATAATAATAAAAATATTACAAAATATATATAGATTTTTTTCCACTACACATCACACTACAAATTAATAACTAACGATAAAAAATAATTTTTAAGGCCAGGTGTCACAGTTTCTCAGTGCCAGACAATTAATGCGGTGGTTGTGGGTTCAATCTGCTTTGTTAAGTGTGAGTGACAAGCAGTGTTGAGTTACTACACTCAACACGCCACAGGAGTTAGCCAAGAGAACAGAGTCATTTGATACTAAGTTTCCTTCCCATCCTACTATATGCGGGATACAGGGTGCATCTGAATAAAAGAAAAATGCTTAAAAACATACCATAAACCCGTAATAAAGTTTCAACAGTACACGATCCAGCTTTATTAACAGCTTCAATCATATATTTGCCCGAATGAGATCTCTTCACATCTCTTATTCTTATAACACTAGTGTTTTCTTCAGTCTTTATCTCAATCTCTTTGTGCCTTTCATCTATTCTCATACCGTTTCTATACCAAATAATTTCTGGTTCAGGAATACCAAGAATATTAGCTGTTACACTATAATCATCTCCCACTGTATGTTTCTGATCGAATTCTTCATCAGAAATTATAATTGTTGGTTTTTCTCTTATTTCTATTGTACATGAAGTTTCTATTTCACCAAATTCATTATTCGCAACGCATTTATAATTTCCCTCCGTGTTTTTAGTCACTGTTACTATTAACGAAGCAATCCTATTTATGTAAGTGGCTTTGGCTGTCTTCAATAGTTTGCCATTTCTAAACCACACTACTTTAGGTTCAGGTATTCCTCCGAAAATGCAAGTTAATTCGACGTCCTCGTTTGTTGGTCCTACCAAGTCTTCCAAAGATTTTTCTACAGTAGGAGGTTGGTTTTTGGCCATTTTCTGTATTATGATATAATCGGTAATTTCAGAAGATTCGCTAACACCAATTTCGTTTACGGCAAATACTCTGAATCGGTAAGATGATTGTGTTTTCAGATTTTCAACGCAATATTGCGTTTTCTTTATGTTCTCTATTGAGATCCATCTGTAGAACATAATTGTTTTTATGTTAGTTTTCATAATGCACAAGTGTGTTGATTGTGAATTTAAAGATTTTTATGATAGACATATGAGTAAATAAAATATTATATTTTTAAATATATTTCTTTAAAAAATGCCAGTTGTGGCGCAGGGGCACAAAGTGTGCCTGTAAAATCGACTGGTTGTGAGTTCGATTCCCACTCGAGGAGATGAAATATTTATTTAAATTTATATTTCCATTTCTTCGCTCTGGTGTGGAGGCAAAACGCGGCGTTGAGTACCGCCACTCAATACGCAATGCCTCCAGAATTTGGCGGAAAGTGGGGAACGGAGTGTCTTAACACTAGGTTCCCTCTGCCTACCCTGCTGTGTGCGGGATACAGTAGTAGTTTATATTTTAAGACATCCATTCTTTAAAAAATGTTTTTGTTTACTTTTACACATCCAGATTCATAACAACTAAATAAAACGGCAGGAAGTTTTGGAAGATCATCGTAAAAGGAACAATATAATTGAGAAATACCATTAGCCTTGACGCAGGGGCACAAGCGTGTGATAGTAAACGTAATAGGTTGTGGGCTCGATTCATATTCGAGGAAATTAAATAATAAATATTTTCATATTCTCGCTCTGGTAACGAGGAAACCCGCAATGCCTCTAGAATTTAGTGGCAAGTGGGGGAACGGGAGTGACTTAATGGGAACGGCATGGGCGTAGGTACCCCAGGTAGAACCCCAGAATAGTCTGGTGCCAACCCTAGATATTTTGACAAATAAAAAATTTGCCCCAAAAAACAAAGACAACATTTACACGAACATGTCTGTTCTGTCTGTGCAAAGCTAACGTCCAGAATCAGAATACTGGACTTTAGCATTGCCATTCATAGCAATATTCTATTCTATAAACTAAACTTACTCAATAGTATTTTCCTCTTGATATTCCAGGATATAGCTCTGGATTTCCGAAAAGCCTTTTTCTTTAGGTTCAGTCCAGAATAAGTTGACAGACGTATCATCTACGAACGGAATGTTAGGTTTACCAGGGGGCGATGGAATATCTGGGAAAAGAACATTTGTTATCAAAATTAAATTAAAAAAAAATGTTTGACCATATTGAATATAGAACTTTCTTATCTCTCTTGGAATTATCGTCGCGCAGACTGTAGACGGGACGGTTTGGATTCGATTCCTAATTAAAGCGATGGATTATTTTTATTTTTATCGCTCTGGTAAAACACAATGACTACCAAAAAATGAGAGGGAAATATATAATTGAGTAACTTAACACTAGCCTGCCTGCCTACCCTGTTACATGTGGGATAAGACGAGAAAAAAATGAGTTCCTTGCTAAATATAGTGATGCTATAAAGTATAAAATTGTTTTAATTGTTTTTGTATTAAAATATGTTATAATATTTGGAGTCAAGAATTTTTTTGTTCATTAGAACTTCAGTATTTATTAAATTAGGTCATTTTATATTATCTCTTTAGTTATTATCCCAATTAATTATTTTGCAAATAAACAAGATAAATAAAGAAAAAAATGTAAATTAAAAAGTAAGTTTATAATCTATAGTACTTAAATTAGTCAATAATAAATTAAACTTACCCAATATAACAACTTCAATGTCAATTTCAGTGTACCCACAATTGTTTTCTAATCTCAATTTGTAAGTACCGGCGTCATTATTATCAGTTTTCTTTATAGTAAGATTGGCAGACATAGAATCTATAGTAGGTTTTGTATGTTTAGATTTCTTGATGATCTTTGAATTGACAACCCATTCGTCGTTGGGTGGAGGGTTAGCCTCGTATTGGACAAAGATTGTGACGTCACTGCCCTTCTTAACCCTGTATACCTTTTCATAGTCCACTATTTTCGGCGGAAATTCTATTACTGAAATAATGTTATTAGATTTAGGTAAATAATACATGCACTTTTGTTTTGTTGAAAGACTACTATTTGAGACCGTCGTGACGGTTGAGTTTGATTCCACGTAGGGACAATGAATTATTTTCTTTTCCTCGCTCTGGTAACAAGTTACAAAAAGGCGTTGAGTTCCGCCACTGAACATGCATTGTTGGGCGCAATTTTTGAACGGAGTGTAACGAAATACTAGGTTCCTTCTGTGTCCCTGCTAAACAGCGAAAAGCTGCTAAAGATTGAAGAAATTTAAGCTAAGTTATGAACTCATGTTCTTATTTGTATTAAAAAGCATAATAACATCTAATAAAAGAGTTATTATAAAGATTGTTATTCCAAAAGAGTTTCGAACCAAAGAAGTATTGTAATCAGTTATATTTGTTTAAGTTTTATTTAAGTTAAGTCTGTACGCCTATGTTTCTATATGATTTACTTATTAATTCTTATAGTTGCATCAATCAAGTGGCATTTTTTGTATAAATTTATATTTATAAAAAAAATTCAACTACCTTCCACTTTTAACCTAGTCGTGCACCTCGTGTCTAATAATTGACAGGAATATTCACATTGATCGTCTTCAGTACATTTTCTTATAATAAGTGTTCGTTTCTTCCCATCAGAGATTAACGTAAACTTCTCCGAATCCTCTAAAATTGTTTTTCGTCGGAACCAAGTCACGTCTAAATCTTCGTCTGGTATTTCAACTGTAAGATAAGCGTCGGTGTTTGTTGGAACCACTAAGACTTCTGGTAGTCTTAAGATGAAATCGACAGATGGTTCTTCGACGATGAGTTTGGCTGTACACTTGTCGTTGCCAACTTCACAAGCGTAAACACCTTCGTCACTACTTTCACAGTCGTAAATCTTCAATTTTTGTTTTTTCCCGTCAATTGTTAATTGCATGTGGTTAGAAAGTTGTATTTCAGAACCATCTTTGAGCCACCTTACTAAGGCATCACCCTTGGTGAGTTCAATTTCAAATGTTGCCTTATTTCCTTTATTAACCTTTTGGTCTTTTAGTCTTGTGATGATTTCTGGTGGCAGTTCTACCACAGTGACTTCGGCTGTGCAAAAATCATCGCGTAATTTGCAGGAGTATTCGCCTTCGTCGTGAACTGACGTGTTGCGAATGAACAACTTTCTGACATTTCCACGTTTCTCTAATTCGTATTTGTTCTTCTTAGGTTTGATAGTCTCTCCATCACGTTCCCATACAACGTCTGCTGTTTCTGAATTGATTTCGACTTCTAAAATGGCAACATCGCGTTCTTTAACTTCAAAATCTTGTAATTTCCTAATGAATTCTGGTACAGTCTCGTTCACAATCAATTCTGTGTTAGTTTCTTGGTCTTTTACAACACATTTGATAGTTCCTTTGTCTGTAAGCTTAGATTTCTTTATTCTGAGTTTATGAATACGGCTTTCTTGTATAATCTCTCTATGATCCATTCCGCTAAGTTCCTTTCCATTGTGGTACCATTTCGTGGACACCGTGTGGGACGTTTCGCATTCAAGGATCACTGTCTTGCCTTCTTCAGTGACATAACGCTTTTTCAGATTTCTAACGAATACTACCTTGTCTACATCGATGGTAACTCTAGCTCCATGAGAAGCTTTGCCTGCTGAATTTGCTGCCACACATTTATAATCACCAGAATCTATTTCAGAATCAACATTTGTGATTATTAATTCAATGTTTTCTCCATCGAAGTTCTGAGTAGTCGTTTCGTTTGGTGTCAGAATTTGATTATTTCTGTACCAAGTTATGATTGGCACTGGATTGCCTGTGACTTTAGCGTTAAGTTTGATAGTGCCTTGCTCTTTTACTGTCAGTTCTTGGAAACGATTTATGAATAGTGGTGGTTCAGCGTTCTCTTCTGTAGGTTCTGGAAATAATACGAATTACATTAGTAGGAATAATTATAAAGAAATTCAATGAAATTCTGTACAAAAACTTAGCAATAGTATACCTTCAATAGTGATTACAGCGCTGGTCTCAGTGGTACCTTCAGAATTGGTTGCCTTTAGAGTATAAACACCATCATCCTTGTTTTTCTTTGGCTTGATAATAGTTATCGAATGGATATTTCCATCAGACTTTTGCGAGGACGCTTTAATTGGCTTATTATTTTTGTACCAGACTACTTTAGGCTCAGGGGTTCCTACAACTTGCGTAGTCAAAACGAAACTTTCACCTTCTCTGATAATCATACTTTTCAATGGTTCAATTACTTGTGGTTTTTCGTTATCACCTGTTCTGATCTTCAAAACAATTGGTAAGCTCGCCTCTCCTTCCCTATTCACAGCTAGAACAGTGTATGTACCTTCCTGGAATTTCTTAACGTCAGATATTTTGAGAACACTGCAATACATATGCATATCAGATTCGGTCGCTATAGAAATATTTTCGCTAGGCATAATTTCTTCTCCTTTAAAGAACCATGCGATATCTGGTTCTGGAATTGCAACTAGCCTGCATTCTAAGAATATCTGAGTGCCTTCATCTACGTATTGCGCTTTTGGACGTTTAGAGAATGTTGGGGGTATACCCTCCAGAATATCGGCTAACGAAGATTCCCTAGACAGACTTTTCCTTGATAACACTGTCATTTCTGAACCATGATCTGATAATGGAGCCTCTACAATCAACTCGGTTGTGCTGGAGGCGAACCCTGCAGCATTTTTGGCCACACAAGTAAATGTACCGGCATCTTCCGGGAAAACTTCTCGGATAACCAATGTGGCTACATTATCATCGTCATAGTACATCTGGAAGTCTTGAGAAGGTTTGATAATGGCTGTTTGTCTGAACCACGTTATTTGTGGTCTGGGATAGCCCTCTACTTGGCACTCGAATTGGACCGTAGAACCATCGGGTGTGTGTTTTGGACGTAATTTTTCTACAAATATTGGTGCAACTGCTTGTTCCTCCGATGCTGGTTCTAAAAGAAAGGAAATCAATCATATAAATATAATTTAATATGTGGTATAATCACAAAGTTTAAGTCATATTTTACATCATAAGGCAAGCTAATACTAGTTAACTCTTTTAGGACTTGTGTTATTTTTGTAGCTATTACGATAGTGCTTGTGTATATTCATTATAACACTCCTTATTTCATACTGCTATGTAAATGATATGCTATGGAGGCCAGTCGTGGCGCAGGAATACAAAGTATGACTGTAAAATCGACTGGTTGTGGGTTCGATTCCCACTCGAGAAAATGAAATATTTATTTAAATTTATATTTTTATTTTTTCGCTCTGGTGTCGAGGCAAAGCGTGGCGTTGAGTTCCGCCACTCAACACGCAATGCGAAAGTAGGGAATGGAATGTCTTAACACTAGGTTCTCTCTGCCTACCCTGCTGTGTTTTTAATTTAATTTATATATATCTAGATATATAGGTATATATCTAGATCAACGGATCACCGATCTATGGGTAGGGGAGCTCAGTGCCTATCTATTTCACCCCCATGTATGTTCAGCGATTTTCAGTGGTTCAGCAGATATTTGGGAATTAGTGATTTTTGGAAAATAAATAATGAAGAATATTGGCAAATCCAGTGTGACTGTTGGTAGGCTTGTGATTTATTTCTTCAATATAGCTCGATAATAGGCATTTCGTATCATAAAATAATTTAAAACTATCGGTCTATAAATTTTGGAAATAACAGCAAAATAAAAATAGTTAAAAAAAAAATAAAATCTTTAAGGGGCTGTATCGAAATAAATAATGATGACTAATGATAACATTAAAAAACGTACTTGAATCATATAACAGTAAATAATTATTATTCATATTATGATAATTGACTACCTTTAGGAATTTATAGAAAGAAGTGTTTGCATTTTTTACTAGTCAACTATAGTCAAAACATATTTGCACAGTAAAAATATTTTGATAGTGTACATCTATCCTAGCAAAGGCCGTGAATTTGCTAATGCAATAGGTTGGTGCTTTTTATAGTTTTTAAAACTACAATTACGTATGAAGAATAATCACTAAAAGTTTCCCTCGGATAGGAATAAAGAATCATAAAAAATGTGAAGAGCATTCATGAAAAAGAATAAAAAATATTTATCATAAGGAAAATCATTTTCATGAAAAACATTTTTTTAAGTAAGCTTTTGGTATATCCCGTGGTTGACTGAGAAAAATCACAAAAAGTCATTCAAGTAATTACTATTTGCCAATTTTCTTCAATCTTCTAATCCGATTTTATCCATAACATCACATGAAAATCGCTGTCATCCGTCACCCATCAGCAGGGAAACGTAGTTCGCGGTCGTCGTCTGTATTTCATAAAACAAAGTTTAATAATATAACAGACAAATCTTACTTTCAAATACAGGTAACTTATCAATTTTCTCATTTAGCTTCTTCTGTAGGTACAACGTATAGTTTACTTCGTCCATGAGATATTGTGCTGGAACCCAACCCTTTTCCTCGGTGAGATGTTTACGAACAAACCACCAGTCCTGATTTGTTGTTTCTGTGCGAAGCAAATAAAATTTATATATTAAACTAGCGATCAGGTAAGGCCAGTCGCAGCACAAGTGTGCGACTGTAAGCGCAACATATTGTGGGTTCGATTGCTACTTTGCCTTGCTTTGGTAACGAGACAAAGCGCAGCGTTGAGTTCCGCCACTCAACACGCAATGCCTTTAGAATGCAGCGGAAAGCGCCTCGCGCGTTTTATTATTTTGTTTCCTTATCATTAATCCCAATTGTATTATTATAATTATCATAGAAAAATATTATATTTGCTTCATTTTTATAAATTGTTATTTAGAGCAAGGTAATGTAATAGAGTTTTTATATAATTTTACTATATAGTTACACTTACTTAATTTACGTCAATTAGATCCTATTCTCATAATATAAAAAAAGAGCGTCGTAGCGTAGGTATGTGACTGTAAAAGCAACGGTTGTGGGTTCAATCGGTCCCAGTCGGGAAAATCATTATTTAATATTTTCATTTTCCTCGCTCTGGTAACAAGGTCTGTTGAGTTCCTCCGCTGAACACGCACTATCACGGAAATCAGCGGAAAGTGTGGAACGGAATGCTGACTACCCTGCTATATGCATAAAAATATTTAAAATATTTACCTAGAATATACAGACGTTCGCCCTCAACCAGATTAATGGCTTCATCAGTTTCCGCTATATACGAATAAACAGCGAACACTGTGTCTCCGCACCGGACGTTCATTGGAGTTTCTGTAATATGGAAAATAAAATATTTAATTTCATTATGATTATACTGCCTGTTTTTAAGGATAAAATTATAATGTAATGAAGTGTCTCAATAAGTATGGTATTTAAATTTTAATTATATTATTTCCTTGTTTTTTCTAGTTCAGCTGGTCTATTGCAGTACACAGCTATTGTAGAGCCATATTACTGGTCTAATTGCATTACAAACCATTTAGGAGCCCATTGAAAACTGAAGAAAAAATTGTAAATTGGAAAAAAATGTGTAGGAATACAAGCACAAAATAAGAAGAATTATATATAGATAAGATACATACGATAAGATAAGACATATGTATAAGATGATAAAAAAAATAATAATATTACAATTTTATTCGAATTTCAAATAAATAAAACTTGTTTTCAGCTCAGTTTGTCATTAATCATTAATTAATTATATATATATATATATATATATATATATATATATATATATATATATATATATATATATATATATATATATATATATATATATATATATATATAATATTATAATATATATATATTTTCTTTTTGTTTCT
>DWMY01000693.1:0-20532 GCA_018249775.1 Heliconius hecalesia formosus | reverse complement strand
GTTCAATATGACTCATTTCCCATTGTCGGATTGAGCTGAAATAAGATTGGCCATATTCCGTTCCATACTCATGCATAGAATATTGCATCAAAGGTACACTATCATCAAAAATAATGTTTTCTATATGCTTATTTACTACAGGTTTTTAAGTTTTATTTAGTTTACTTACTTTTGACTTTGTTATTGCACGTATAGCCCACCTATAAATGATTGAGGAATGAGAAGTGATTTACATTGTTTTTTCCTTTCAATTTTTGGAAGGCATTATAAATAAATAAATAAATAAGCTGTATTTTTAATCGCATTAATAAGAGACAATAAATAATAATGAACAATTTACCTATATCCGCAAAAAAATATATATCCCCAATATAGTGTTCCGCTTACAATTGATACTTACTTTCGTAAACTGACAATGATCAAAATAGCTTCTTTTACTTTTTAACTCCCTATTATAAGGTTAAACGAATGCAATTAAGAAAAAAAATCCATTTTGTCAGTAACTCAAAACAGCATATGTCAATGTAAATCTATCGATGTTTATGTCGATCGATCATTTGAGCTATTTTTATTGGATAATTAGTTAAGTTCAATAGTTATTATTACTATTGAAGGTGATGAAATAGTAATTTGTTGTGGCGTATCTAGATAGTGACCCTGAAGTATAGTGTCAATAATGATTTTTTTTGATTCATTCGCATTCATCGTGCCTGGTTATTAGTTCAAAATGAATATAAGAATAAATGTTTCTTTATATTGTGCAGGTTGTGACAGTAATTAAATATTAGTAAACAACATGGTCAGGCGTGTTTAAACTTTTTCCAATATCTTAATCTAAATATAGCGTATGAACTATGCTAAAGTCGTATTGGTAATGAAAAGTTAAATAAAAACTGGACTAGTTGAGAGGAAATTTAAGTTCACGCAAGTTGGTACGTATCCTCATGTAAATTGGATATTCTCCTTTGGATGACGACGTCATTTTATAGGAATTAGTATTTTAATATAATAAGAGTTTCGTTTTTCTGATATAGTATATATAAGAGTTTCGTTTTTAAAGCAACAGCCATAATAGAATAATCGTTCTACTGCACGACGTAAATGGAGAAAGCACTTCAGTACGCTTGCTGCGCTCAAAGTAGATAATCTTAAACAGCCAATTCGAGCTTAGCATATGGCGAAGTAGTCATAATTTAGTCTCGAACACTGTCCTAATATGGTTATCCTTAGCATGGCTTATAATGTAGTAAACGATCTGAATTTGTTCAAAAGTATTTTTTCACTATGGTTTGAACAATTAAAATCTTTGAAAATATTTTGATAAAACAAATTAATTTCTCTTTTTTTCTTTTTTTTTGTCGGTGTATGCAGAGAGAACTTAATGTTAGAGACACTCCGTTCTCATTTCTTCTGGACCCACGACCGTCGCGTTTATAATCTATCGTTGTTCTACGGCGTGACGATGGTCTTAAATGTTTCAGTAGTTTTAATATTTCTTTATTTCATTCATTATATGGCCGGGGCAAAATATTTATTACCAACACGAGTAATAAAACATAAATGTATTGTATTCAAGTGATTTACTTCTATCTCTCGATACTTTAGAAAATCGAAAATGATTTCAGTTTTACTTTTTCGACATGAGGCGTGTACTGCGTGTGTTTCAATAGAAACAAGGCGAGTTTAATAAATACCTTAGATATGTTTTCTGGTAGCATGATAAAATATATAGCCAAACATCCCAGGGCTCCCAGGCTTACGTCATTTTAGCAAAGCTGAAATCTTGAGGAAGTCGAAATCTAATATGTAGTTAAGACAGCATGCATACTCACAAATTTCAAAGTGTGGCCATTTCAGAGGTAGCGCCAAATAAAGGTATATCTCCGTGTAGGAGGTCCATCAGACTGGTCTGGATGCTTATAGGTCTTGAAATAATCCATAAATAATATATTTAAAATAATAACTTAATAGCTTAATAGGGTAACGTAGTTTGTTAATTTTAAACAACCTTTAGGACGTCTGGCAGAAGTAAAGACCCACATAAAGGGTCTGGTAATAATAAATACATATATATTTTTTAATTTAAATACGAGCGTTTCTTAGCATAGATGTTCGTGTATATTTATTTGGCGCTACCTCTGATAAGGCCCTACTTTCAAATTAGTAACTGCGCATATTAATCCTCAAAATTTTAGCTGTACTTAAAATGACATAGGTCTGGAGGAACTGGGATCTCAGTATAATAGTAATGTTTAGATCAAAACTGTCTACGAACAAAATTTCTTTTAAGTGTATATGTTTTGAGAGACATTAAAAACTTTTGTTTCTATTGTTCTTTGTTAAGTATTGAAACGTGCTTCATGAAAAATATAAAAATATATTTCAATCAGCATTATTATTAATATAGTAAATACTTCAAATATATTTAAGCGGGGCCAGTCGTGGCGCAGAGGCACAAAGTGTGACTGCAAACGCGACTGTTTGAGGGTTCGATCTTCAGTCGAGGGAATGAAATATTTATTTAAATTTATTTTTTCATTCGCTTTTGCTCTGGTTTTGCACAATACCTCCAGAATTCAGTGGAAAGTGGGGAACAGAGTATCCCAACGCTATGTTCCCTCTGCCTACCCTGCTGTGTGCGGCATACATCGTGAAGCTGTTTTATTTCAAATATATTTAATAATAAACGCATTCAAATTATATACAAGCAAGCGAACAGTTTACATTGTAGCTTAATAAAGTTTTCAGCATAAATTAAACAAGACATTCCTTAATCCCGAACAAGCCGGCGCCGGCGCTGCAGGTCTTCCTATCGGGTTACAGGATCAGGATTCACTTAACACGTCCTCTTTTCATTAAACGGTTTAATAGCTTTTGTCTTCTAAGTTTTGCCTGTTACGATGTTCAATTTATTTATAAAC
Organism: Heliconius hecalesia formosus; assembly: GCA_018249775.1. Taxonomy (NCBI): domain Eukaryota; kingdom Metazoa; phylum Arthropoda; class Insecta; order Lepidoptera; family Nymphalidae; genus Heliconius; species Heliconius hecalesia. Next base: position 17,611 of record DWMY01000693.1, on the reverse strand, counting down.
CATATTTAAGCAGTCGTGGCGCGGGGGCACAGGCGCGTAGCTGTGAGGGCGACGGTTTGTGGGTTCGATTTCTACTCGAGGAAATGGAACATTTAATATTTTTATTTCTTCGTTCTGGTTCATCAACGCAAAGCATGGCGTTAAGTTCCGCTCAGCGCTGCGGCGCACTCAACTCAACTCAACACGCAATGCGTCCAGAATTCGGTGGCATATGAGGAACGTTGTGTTTTAAGCGCTAGGTTCTGAAATATCAATATTAGACTGAATACAAAGTACTCTAACACTCAATTTAATATCGCGAAACCCACTATTTCATCACAAAATGTTTTAACGTAATCTACAACGGCGTATAACAAATACGATGCCATTACAAAAATGATATTCACACGAGAGAGAGAGATATTAAGTACTGCTTAGGCAGTATAATTAAGCATTACTTAGCCTTGCGGGAGGGTGCCACTCAATTATTCGCTACTCGATGCGGGATCACGGCCTGCGCCCAGCACCCGCAAATCCTACCGCCTTATGACAAAATACTACGCCACAATTAAATATGTGAAACGGGAGACACTCGGATGGATTGTATGAAATTAAGCTTGGAAAGCTTGGGAAGTAAACTAAGCGAGCATAATTAATTACGACGTCATAGCGACGAAATGTTTAATTCTTCTGTAAAATGTATAAGGAGGACTGTCGTGGCACAGGGGCATGGGCGTGTGAGTAAACGCGACTGGTTGTGGGTTCCATCAACAGTCGACAAAATGAAACATTTATTTAAATTTATGTTTTATTTTTTTCGTTCTAGTGTCGAGGCAAAGCGCGGCATTGAGTTCCGCCACTCAACGCGTAATGCGTCCAAAGGAGTAAGTCAAAACTTCAGAATATCGGCGGAAAATGGTAAACGGAGTGTCTTAACACGAGATTCCCTCAGCCTACCCTGATACAGCGTAAAGCTGATTGATTTTTGATTTGAAAATGAATAAAAACTTTAAATTTAGAACAAAATATCTTGAACGTTAAGTTACCACAATAGTTTGTTGCAATTAACAGAATCCCATTTTAAGCGCTCCGAAAGCTTTACTACTTTCTAATTTAAGATGGTCGTCGGTATACAAAAAAAATTAGAAGGAGATTTAGCAAAGTGAAATTAGCAACTAAATTCCGAAATTAGTTGTGAGGAGTGAGTGGATTTACATGTTCGCAATATATTATAAGACCAAATTTCCATTTTCAAATTAGTATAGACGGCAGAATTGTTTATGACAGTGGAAAAACCGTCTAAGGTATTTATAAGGTTTATTATTTTAGGAGAAACACTCACTCAGTACCTTTATACGCCCGTACAAGTTACAATATTCACTGTAGCATAAGTTTAAAGCTTAATTTCCTCTACCAGTATTGTGACTGTAGCCGTAACGTTGTGAGATTACACAGTGTCGTTACGATGCTCGTTTAGATATGGAGCATGAGGAATTGCAGATCTGGAGGAGTCAGTCTTGTAGAATCATATGACCTAATTCTACCTATATAAAATATGTATGTATTAAATGAAATTAAATTAGCTTCACGCTGTATCCCGCACACAGCAGGGTAGGCAGAGGGAACCTAGTGTTAAGACACTCCGTTCCCCACTTTCTTCCGAATTTTTGGAGGCATTGCGTGTTGAGTGGCAGAACTCAACGCCGCGCTTTACCTCGACACCAGAGCGAAGAAATGGAAATATAAATTTAAGTAAATATTTTATCTCCTCGAGTGGGGATCGAACCCACAACCAGTCGATTACAGTCTTACCCTGTGCCACTGCGCCACGACTGGCCTCAATATGTATACAACCTGTATGTATTAGATAATCGTTTTTTGTGTTTGTCTGTAACTTTACGTCTCAAAGTCAATGCAAGCAAAGTTGTGAGCGACGACTAGTTTTTTTTTATGTTTAAATTCATAATTAGATTGTCACACCAAAGAAAATATTATTTAATTTTAAATTGTTACGACAACTTGATATCATTTCAATCTGATTTTATCATTAACGTTATGAAATACAAATAAAACAGCGCGTTAATAAAATATTGTAAAGTATTGTAAATAATGTTTTTATTTTAAAAATTACAGCGGTTTTAAACTTAATACCTATTTTCAATACCATTTATTTATTTTCGTTTTTCTTTCTTGTTTTCTTTACTCGTATTTAATTATTATCAATGTGGTTAATGTTTGATTACTATGTAATTAAAAATGTAATATTCAGTGAATCAAAAGATCATCATGGATAAAGCACGGCGTTGAGCTTCGTCGCTTTTCGCGCAATGTCTCAAAGATTGGGTGGTGCGTGGGAAGCCGAATACCTTAAATCGTGGTGCACATTTGTGCCCCACAAGCGTGCGACTATAAACCCGACGCGATATAACGAGATGTAGCGCGACGTTGAGATCTGCCACTAAACACGTAATGCCTCCAGAATTCGGGAATGTATGGAACGGAAGTGTCCAATGAGAACAGAGTGTTCCCACGTTTCCACTGCCTACACTGTTATGTGCGGGATACAGCGTGAACCTTAAAATAAAGTAAAATAAAATTATAACAGTCTTATTTATAATAATATGGCTACATTTCTTATTAAAAAATATATCTATATATACCATTTTATTTTATTTTGTACAATCATTAATCAAAGGAAAACCAAATATTGTTTGTAAAATTAATCTCTTATCGTTGAGGTAAACCCGTGCTAAGGTTTATATCTAAATAAAAAATGTACGAAAAGTGCGCTATGCGGTGTTCTTTGATCTTTATTATATAATAAAGTTAGTTCATTTTGCTACTTTAATGAATATTAATGTTCTCGTTTTAGCCATAAAATAAACTTTATCAGAACAACGGCAATGCGTTGTTGTTCCTTTGCCACCTATTCTGAAGTGATAAATCTACAAAGAATAAGCCAAACTCCGTTTTATATTCAATTAAGCAACTCTTAATGTAACAACTTTTGTGATATTATAATTTTAAATTAATGTAAATAAGCTAAAATGATTGTTGATGAATAATTTTTAATAAATAATTAATATTGGATTAGATTGATTAGTATTTAACATTTTTTTAAAGTGTTATTCCACACTTAGGAAAGAAAAATACTTATTCAGAAAACATATAAAAAAAAAAAATTAATTTTTCCAAATTACATTTTTATTAGTTTTCTGAATAAGTAGATTGATTAGATTGACATTATATTAGATTGACATTAAAGGTGACTATAATGTCAACATTTTATCTTTGTCAGGTGCGATATGTAGTATAAGCGTCTAATTGGGTTTGTGATTTATATAAATACCAGCGGACCCAAACGCAGCTTCGCCCGCTTGAACTGTACGAATGTTTATTAAACATATTTATGAAATTATTTTCAGTTTTCAATAGGATTTGTAAGAAAATATATAATGAACTGATTTTTATGGGACTTACAGTGATTGATAGCGGGAGTTATGGAGCAACACATACGCTACATTTTATCCCGAAATTTCCACAGGGTTTCCGTGCGCGCGTACATAGATACTATATGACATAACTAAACTCTTTTCTACATTAAAGAAGATAATTTTTGCGAGCAATATTAAATAAAATCCCTAAAAAATAAATTTACGCTTTATTAAGTGTATAACAACGGTGCAGATAACCGAACTAAAATAACCAGACAGTCTTTGCTCAATACTTAAATAATATTATGCCGATGCCGCGCAGGGCCGAAATTTACACCACACCAAGAAGTTTAAAAAAATCTAACTAATCTGATATTTGAATAAGCGAAGAACCAAAGAAAAATATAAATTAATAATAAACAGCTAATAACCACATAAAAATTAACAGTAGACCCAAAATGTATAAAAATAAAAAAAAAACTGTCAACGTCGTCTGCTCGTTCGTGTCGGTCATAACCGTGCGGCTCGTGGGCTAGCTCATTTTGAATTAGTGATATCTCCTTATATTAAGTATATATTAGAATGATAAGATAAATAAATCATTCATTAAACATATTTATTATTATTATTTTTCATATAAATCCCGCACACAGCAGGGTAGGCAGACGGAACCTAGTGTTAAGACACTCCGTTCTTCGCTTTCCGCCGAATTCTGGAAGCATTGCGTGTTGGCGGTGGCTCAACGCTGCGCTTTGCCTTGATACCAGAGCGAAGAAAAGGTAATTTAAATTTAAATAAATATTTCATTTCCTCGAGTGGGGATCGAACCCACAATGAGTCGCTTTTACAATCACACTTTGTGCACCTGCACCACGACTGGCCTCTATAATGATGTACAGTAAAATATTATTTTAATGTAGCTGAAATGCTTAATATGACTATTATATTTTTAACATTCTTAAATCAAGAATTATTAATAGAGGCCAGTCGTGGCGCAGGGGCACAAAACTGTAAATTGTAACTGTAAAATCGATTGGTTGTGGGTTCGATCCCCACTCGAGGAGATGAAATATTTACTTAAATTTATATTTCCATTTCTTCGCTCTGGTGTAAAGGCAAAGCGCGGCGTTGAATTCTGCCACTCAACACGCAATGCCTCCAGATTTCGGCAGAAAGTGGGGAACGGAGTGTCTTAACACTAAATTCCCTCTGCCTACCCTGCTGTGTGCGGGATACAGCGTGATGCTGATTTATTTATTTATTTTATTTTATTATTGATGTTCCAGCAGCTATCAGTTTAGCTTTCACCATTCTATAGTTACTATTAAAGTTTATATTTTTGACTACTCTGCAATCTTAGAAAGAGGTGTTAGCGTTCGTAAATATATAATCGTTATTACATCGGTAATAATATAAATTCGTTAATATTTCTGCACAGGTCACCGGGAGAACTCCACGTCCATTTATTATTTTTGCGTCTTTTGAATAATGTATTAAGTACCTTAAAATTATTGACATATGCTAGTAGCTTTTCGCCATTTCTAGTTCTTTTCCTGTAACAAAAGGATTCACCTTGCCTTCTTTCTGCAATTTGCGCATTAAAACCTCTTATCTCTTATTCATATATCATATCTTATCTCTTATTAATATTATTTTATTATGTGCATGTTCTTTCAGAGGGGTGTTGAGTTTGAAGTAAAACAGATCTATTTCGGAATTACTTGATTGTTCAGTAGGAGAATAAACTTGTACTATAGACCAATTCTGGTTTCCCAATGACAGATTTAGTATAGTAACTTGCCAATCGATACGCCAATAATCTCTTCGATATTCTCTTTTACTTCTTTTTTTGATTAGAAATCCTACTTCATTTTTACCAGGTGTTTCGCCAAAATAATAAAAAATAATTTTCTCAATCTTTTATCCAAATCTACGCACTTTACTGACGCCAATTATATTGCATTTGATGTTTTGTAATGCTATACTCAGTTCTTCTAATCATTCCTGGCTTCGCACCGAAAGTACATAGTAAGTGGATATGTAGAAAGATGATTTTTTTTATTGTTACATAGTTTGTAGTGGATGGGTGATTTGGAAGGTAGCAGTCTTCTTGTCCCACCGTGACTAGCCGGCTTGGGACGTTAGTGTAGTTTTTTTGTAGTTAATGTTTATTTTTGATTCTGTTTTTTTATTTTCTTGTTTCCGGCGCTTATTTGTTTTTTGTCTCCGACAATGATGACGACGTGCCTCTTGTTACGAAGTTATACATGTTTCATATATTAACTTTTTTAGGGGCCGAAATCATTAGCTGATTTAGTGAGTTATCAGAAGATTCTGTCTGATCTCTGGTTCTTTTTGCATTTTTTCTTTCGTTTCGTTCCTTGATTATCACTTTGTCTTTCTTTAGATAAGCAATCTTGCTCTTTTCTCGTTCTTGTAGAAGTTGTGGTAGAGGATCTCTCCTCTTTTCTATAACTGCTTTAGAAAAAATCCTCTATGATCTTTATATTAGAGTTAATTTTACTTCTTAGAATCATATTCCTCTTCCAAGTTGATGTAAAACTGACCAGGATAGGACGGTTTCTTTTCCAGTTTACTCGTAATCTATAGCACTTGTTAATTTCATTTGTGTGGATGGAGATATTAATTTCTTTCTATATAATAGTTTTCATATAATGTGTAAGACATCCCCTCTGTTCTGTTTCAGGCACTTCAAAAACTTGTGCTCTGTGCTCGTTTTACGTAATCGGTGCTCGTATGGTGTTGGTAAGTGACATAACGACTATGTCTTAAGTTAAACTATTTTTTTTTCAGCTTCACAATTCAACATCTTGCAGGGTAGGCATAGGGAGTCCAGTGTTAAGAGACACTCCGCGACCAAGATCTTCCGACATTCAGTGGCAGAAATCTACACTGCCAATTATTTTACGAAAGCGATGTAATGAATACCATAACCCACTAAGGAGGATACTACCACGATGGCCTCTATATAAGTAAACCAGCTTTACGCTGTATCCCGTACACAACAAATTGGCAGAGCGAACCTGCATGTCAAAATGGAGAACGGGAACGGAGTGTCTTACACTCCGTTCCCCATTTTAGTTGTGTTGAGTGGCGGAACGGAAAGGAATGATACTTTTAAAATATTTAATTTCCCAGGGGGGAAAATGAACCCACAGACCGTCCCATTTACTGTCACACACTTGTGCCCCTGCGCCACAGCTGGCCTCCTCAGGCTCTTCTCTAGGATATAATACGTATACATAAATACTTATACTTAAAAAAAAACCTAGAAGATAAATTCAACAGCGATAATAATGAAAGCACACGTATAGATGGTGGTTTATACTTTTGTTCATGTGTTACGAGGGCTATACATAAATACAAGGTGCCCCAGAAAATTGTGTCCTCATTCCCTGATGCGAAAGTTCAATCTTCAAAACTTTGCTTGTGTTTTTAGAAGTGTAGAAAAAAACCACAACCAACAAATTTCGAACTTGTTAAAAATATTACACATACTTTTTTTTATTATTAATATTTTGCTTCACGCTGTACCTCGCTCATAGCAAGGTAGCCAGATGAAACAGTTGAGGAAATGCAAATATTTTTCATTTCCTTGAGTCGGAATCAAACACACAATCTATCGCGTTTTTTACCTACCCCTCAATGTACACACACATACACATACACACACACACACACACACACACACACACATATATATATATATATATATATATATATATATATATATATATATATATATATATATATATATATATATATATATATGTGTGTGTGTGTGTGTGTGTGTGTGTGTGTATGTGTATGTGTGTGTACATTGAGGGGTAGGTAAAAAACGCGATAGATTGTGTGTTTGATTCCGACTCAAGGAAATGAAAAATATTTGCATTTCCTCAACTGTTTCATCTGGCTACCTTGCTATGAGCGAGGTACAGCGTGAAGCAAAATATTAATAATAAAAAAAAGTATGTGTAATATTTTTAACAAGTTCGAAATTTGTTGGTTGTGGTTTTTTTCTACACTTCTAAAAACACAAGCAAAGTTTTGAAGATTGAACTTTCGCATCAGGGAATGAGGACACAATTTTCTGGGGCACCTTGTATTTATGTATAGCCCTCGTAACACATGAACAAAAGTATAAACCACCATCTATACGTGTGCTTTCATTATTATCGCTGTTGAATTTATCTTCTAGGTTTTTTTTTAAGTATAAGTATTTATGTATACGTATTATATCCTAGAGAAGAGCCTGAGGAGGCCAGCTGTGGCGCAGGGGCACAAGTGTGTGACAGTAAATGGGACGGTCTGTGGGTTCATTTTCCCCCCTGGGAAATTAAATATTTTAAAAGTATCATTCCTTTCCGTTCCGCCACTCAACACAACTAAAATGGGGAACGGAGTGTAAGACACTCCGTTCCCGTTCTCCATTTTGACATGCAGGTTCGCTCTGCCAATTTGTTGTGTACGGGATACAGCGTAAAGCTGGTTTACTTATATAGAGGCCATCGTGGTAGTATCCTCCTTAGTGGGTTATGGTATTCATTACATCGCTTTCGTAAAATAATTGGCAGTGTAGATTTCTGCCACTGAATGTCGGAAGATCTTGGTCGCGGAGTGTCTCTTAACACTGGACTCCCTATGCCTACCCTGCAAGATGTTGAATTGTGAAGCTGAAAAAAAAATAGTTTAACTTAAGACATAGTCGTTATGTCACTTACCAACACCATACGAGCACCGATTACGTAAAACGAGCACAGAGCACAAGTTTTTGAAGTGCCTGAAACAGAACAGAGGGGATGTCTTACACATTATATGAAAACTATTATATAGAAAGAAATTAATATCTCCATCCACACAAATGAAATTAACAAGTGCTATAGATTACGAGTAAACTGGAAAAGAAACCGTCCTATCCTGGTCAGTTTTACATCAACTTGGAAGAGGAATATGATTCTAAGAAGTAAAATTAACTCTAATATAAAGATCATAGAGGATTTTTTCTAAAGCAGTTATAGAAAAGAGGAGAGATCCTCTACCACAACTTCTACAAGAACGAGAAAAGAGCAAGATTGCTTATCTAAAGAAAGACAAAGTGATAATCAAGGAACGAAACGAAAGAAAAAATGCAAAAAGAACCAGAGATCAGACAGAATCTTCTGATAACTCACTAAATCAGCTAATGATTTCGGCCCCTAAAAAAGTTAATATATGAAACATGTATAACTTCGTAACAAGAGGCACGTCGTCATCATTGTCGGAGACAAAAAACAAATAAGCGCCGGAAACAAGAAAATAAAAAAACAGAATCAAAAATAAACATTAACTACAAAAAAACTACACTAACGTCCCAAGCCGGCTAGTCACGGTGGGACAAGAAGACTGCTACCTTCCAAATCACCCATCCACTACAAACTATGTAACAATAAAAAAAATCATCTTTCTACATATCCACTTACTATGTACTTTCGGTGCGAAGCCAGGAATGATTAGAAGAACTGAGTATAGCATTACAAAACATCAAATGCAATATAATTGGCGTCAGTAAAGTGCGTAGATTTGGATAAAAGATTGAGAAAATTATTTTTTATTATTTTGGCGAAACACCTGGTAAAAATGAAGTAGGATTTCTAATCAAAAAAAGAAGTAAAAGAGAATATCGAAGAGATTATTGGCGTATCGATTGGCAAGTTACTATACTAAATCTGTCATTGGGAAACCAGAATTGGTCTATAGTACAAGTTTATTCTCCTACTGAACAATCAAGTAATTCCGAAATAGATCTGTTTTACTTCAAACTCAACACCCCTCTGAAAGAACATGCACATAATAAAATAATATTAATAAGAGATAAGATATGATATATGAATAAGAGATAAGAGGTTTTAATGCGCAAATTGCAGAAAGAAGGCAAGGTGAATCCTTTTGTTACAGGAAAAGAACTAGAAATGGCGAAAAGCTACTAGCATATGTCAATAATTTTAAGGTACTTAATACATTATTCAAAAGACGCAAAAATAATAAATGGACGTGGAGTTCTCCCGGTGACCTGTGCAGAAATATTAACGAATTTATATTATTACCGATGTAATAACGATTATATATTTACGAACGCTAACACCTCTTTCTAAGATTGCAGAGTAGTCAAAAATATAAACTTTAATAGTAACTATAGAATGGTGAAAGCTAAACTGATAGCTGCTGGAACATCAATAATAAAATAAAATAAATAAATAAATCAGCATCACGCTGTATCCCGCACACAGCAGGGTAGGCAGAGGGAATTTAGTGTTAAGACACTCCGTTCCCCACTTTCTGCCGAAATCTGGAGGCATTGCGTGTTGAGTGGCAGAATTCAACGCCGCGCTTTGCCTTTACACCAGAGCGAAGAAATGGAAATATAAATTTAAGTAAATATTTCATCTCCTCGAGTGGGGATCGAACCCACAACCAATCGATTTTACAGTTACAATTTACAGTTTTGTGCCCCTGCGCCACGACTGGCCTCTATTAATAATTCTTGATTTAAGAATGTTAAAAATATAATAGTCATATTAAGCATTTCAGCTACATTAAAATAATATTTTACTGTACATCATTATAGAGGCCAGTCGTGGTGCAGGTGCACAAAGTGTGATTGTAAAAGCGACTCATTGTGGGTTCGATCCCCACTCGAGGAAATGAAATATTTATTTAAATTTAAATTACCTTTTCTTCGCTCTGGTATCAAGGCAAAGCGCAGCGTTGAGCCACCGCCAACACGCAATGCTTCCAGAATTCGGCGGAAAGCGAAGAACGGAGTGTCTTAACACTAGGTTCCGTCTGCCTACCCTGCTGTGTGCGGGATTTATATGAAAAATAATAATAATAAATATGTTTAATGAATGATTTATTTATCTTATCATTCTAATATATACTTAATATAAGGAGATATCACTAATTCAAAATGAGCTAGCCCACGAGCCGCACGGTTATGACCGACACGAACGAGCAGACGACGTTGACAGTTTTTTTTTTATTTTTATACATTTTGGGTCTACTGTTAATTTTTATGTGGTTATTAGCTGTTTATTATTAATTTATATTTTTCTTTGGTTCTTCGCTTATTCAAATATCAGATTAGTTAGATTTTTTTAAACTTCTTGGTGTGGTGTAAATTTCGGCCCTGCGCGGCATCGGCATAATATTATTTAAGTATTGAGCAAAGACTGTCTGGTTATTTTAGTTCGGTTATCTGCACCGTTGTTATACACTTAATAAAGCGTAAATTTATTTTTTAGGGATTTTATTTAATATTGCTCGCAAAAATTATCTTCTTTAATGTAGAAAAGAGTTTAGTTATGTCATATAGTATCTATGTACGCGCGCACGGAAACCCTGTGGAAATTTCGGGATAAAATGTAGCGTATGTGTTGCTCCATAACTCCCGCTATCAATCACTGTAAGTCCCATAAAAATCAGTTCATTATATATTTTCTTACAAATCCTATTGAAAACTGAAAATAATTTCATAAATATGTTTAATAAACATTCGTACAGTTCAAGCGGGCGAAGCTGCGTTTGGGTCCGCTGGTATTTATATAAATCACAAACCCAATTAGACGCTTATACTACATATCGCACCTGACAAAGATAAAATGTTGACATTATAGTCACCTTTAATGTCAATCTAATATAATGTCAATCTAATCAATCTACTTATTCAGAAAACTAATAAAAATGTAATTTGGAAAAATTAATTTTTTTTTTTTATATGTTTTCTGAATAAGTATTTTTCTTTCCTAAGTGTGGAATAACACTTTAAAAAAATGTTAAATACTAATCAATCTAATCCAATATTAATTATTTATTAAAAATTATTCATCAACAATCATTTTAGCTTATTTACATTAATTTAAAATTATAATATCACAAAAGTTGTTACATTAAGAGTTGCTTAATTGAATATAAAACGGAGTTTGGCTTATTCTTTGTAGATTTATCACTTCAGAATAGGTGGCAAAGGAACAACAACGCATTGCCGTTGTTCTGATAAAGTTTATTTTATGGCTAAAACGAGAACATTAATATTCATTAAAGTAGCAAAATGAACTAACTTTATTATATAATAAAGATCAAAGAACACCGCATAGCGCACTTTTCGTACATTTTTTATTTAGATATAAACCTTAGCACGGGTTTACCTCAACGATAAGAGATTAATTTTACAAACAATATTTGGTTTTCCTTTGATTAATGATTGTACAAAATAAAATAAAATGGTATATATAGATATATTTTTTAATAAGAAATGTAGCCATATTATTATAAATAAGACTGTTATAATTTTATTTTACTTTATTTTAAGGTTCACGCTGTATCCCGCACATAACAGTGTAGGCAGTGGAAACGTGGGAACACTCTGTTCTCATTGGACACTTCCGTTCCATACATTCCCGAATTCTGGAGGCATTACGTGTTTAGTGGCAGATCTCAACGTCGCGCTACATCTCGTTATATCGCGTCGGGTTTATAGTCGCACGCTTGTGGGGCACAAATGTGCACCACGATTTAAGGTATTCGGCTTCCCACGCACCACCCAATCTTTGAGACATTGCGCGAAAAGCGACGAAGCTCAACGCCGTGCTTTATCCATGATGATCTTTTGATTCACTGAATATTACATTTTTAATTACATAGTAATCAAACATTAACCACATTGATAATAATTAAATACGAGTAAAGAAAACAAGAAAGAAAAACGAAAATAAATAAATGGTATTGAAAATAGGTATTAAGTTTAAAACCGCTGTAATTTTTAAAATAAAAACATTATTTACAATACTTTACAATATTTTATTAACGCGCTGTTTTATTTGTATTTCATAACGTTAATGATAAAATCAGATTGAAATGATATCAAGTTGTCGTAACAATTTAAAATTAAATAATATTTTCTTTGGTGTGACAATCTAATTATGAATTTAAACATAAAAAAAAACTAGTCGTCGCTCACAACTTTGCTTGCATTGACTTTGAGACGTAAAGTTACAGACAAACACAAAAAACGATTATCTAATACATACAGGTTGTATACATATTGAGGCCAGTCGTGGCGCAGTGGCACAGGGTAAGACTGTAATCGACTGGTTGTGGGTTCGATCCCCACTCGAGGAGATAAAATATTTACTTAAATTTATATTTCCATTTCTTCGCTCTGGTGTCGAGGTAAAGCGCGGCGTTGAGTTCTGCCACTCAACACGCAATGCCTCCAAAAATTCGGAAGAAAGTGGGGAACGGAGTGTCTTAACACTAGGTTCCCTCTGCCTACCCTGCTGTGTGCGGGATACAGCGTGAAGCTAATTTAATTTCATTTAATACATACATATTTTATATAGGTAGAATTAGGTCATATGATTCTACAAGACTGACTCCTCCAGATCTGCAATTCCTCATGCTCCATATCTAAACGAGCATCGTAACGACACTGTGTAATCTCACAACGTTACGGCTACAGTCACAATACTGGTAGAGGAAATTAAGCTTTAAACTTATGCTACAGTGAATATTGTAACTTGTACGGGCGTATAAAGGTACTGAGTGAGTGTTTCTCCTAAAATAATAAACCTTATAAATACCTTAGACGGTTTTTCCACTGTCATAAACAATTCTGCCGTCTATACTAATTTGAAAATGGAAATTTGGTCTTATAATATATTGCGAACATGTAAATCCACTCACTCCTCACAACTAATTTCGGAATTTAGTTGCTAATTTCACTTTGCTAAATCTCCTTCTAATTTTTTTTGTATACCGACGACCATCTTAAATTAGAAAGTAGTAAAGCTTTCGGAGCGCTTAAAATGGGATTCTGTTAATTGCAACAAACTATTGTGGTAACTTAACGTTCAAGATATTTTGTTCTAAATTTAAAGTTTTTATTCATTTTCAAATCAAAAATCAATCAGCTTTACGCTGTATCAGGGTAGGCTGAGGGAATCTCGTGTTAAGACACTCCGTTTACCATTTTCCGCCGATATTCTGAAGTTTTGACTTACTCCTTTGGACGCATTACGCGTTGAGTGGCGGAACTCAATGCCGCGCTTTGCCTCGACACTAGAACGAAAAAAATAAAACATAAATTTAAATAAATGTTTCATTTTGTCGACTGTTGATGGAACCCACAACCAGTCGCGTTTACTCACACGCCCATGCCCCTGTGCCACGACAGTCCTCCTTATACATTTTACAGAAGAATTAAACATTTCGTCGCTATGACGTCGTAATTAATTATGCTCGCTTAGTTTACTTCCCAAGCTTTCCAAGCTTAATTTCATACAATCCATCCGAGTGTCTCCCGTTTCACATATTTAATTGTGGCGTAGTATTTTGTCATAAGGCGGTAGGATTTGCGGGTGCTGGGCGCAGGCCGTGATCCCGCATCGAGTAGCGAATAATTGAGTGGCACCCTCCCGCAAGGCTAAGTAATGCTTAATTATACTGCCTAAGCAGTACTTAATATCTCTCTCTCTCGTGTGAATATCATTTTTGTAATGGCATCGTATTTGTTATACGCCGTTGTAGATTACGTTAAAACATTTTGTGATGAAATAGTGGGTTTCGCGATATTAAATTGAGTGTTAGAGTACTTTGTATTCAGTCTAATATTGATATTTCAGAACCTAGCGCTTAAAACACAACGTTCCTCATATGCCACCGAATTCTGGACGCATTGCGTGTTGAGTTGAGTTGAGTGCGCCGCAGCGCTGAGCGGAACTTAACGCCATGCTTTGCGTTGATGAACCAGAACGAAGAAATAAAAATATTAAATGTTCCATTTCCTCGAGTAGAAATCGAACCCACAAACCGTCGCCCTCACAGCTACGCGCCTGTGCCCCCGCGCCACGACTGCTTAAATATGGTTTATAAATAAATTGAACATCGTAACAGGCAAAACTTAGAAGACAAAAGCTATTAAACCGTTTAATGAAAAGAGGACGTGTTAAGTGAATCCTGATCCTGTAACCCGATAGGAAGACCTGCAGCGCCGGCGCCGGCTTGTTCGGGATTAAGGAATGTCTTGTTTAATTTATGCTGAAAACTTTATTAAGCTACAATGTAAACTGTTCGCTTGCTTGTATATAATTTGAATGCGTTTATTATTAAATATATTTGAAATAAAACAGCTTCACGATGTATGCCGCACACAGCAGGGTAGGCAGAGGGAACATAGCGTTGGGATACTCTGTTCCCCACTTTCCACTGAATTCTGGAGGTATTGTGCAAAACCAGAGCAAAAGCGAATGAAAAAATAAATTTAAATAAATATTTCATTCCCTCGACTGAAGATCGAACCCTCAAACAGTCGCGTTTGCAGTCACACTTTGTGCCTCTGCGCCACGACTGGCCCCGCTTAAATATATTTGAAGTATTTACTATATTAATAATAATGCTGATTGAAATATATTTTTATATTTTTCATGAAGCACGTTTCAATACTTAACAAAGAACAATAGAAACAAAAGTTTTTAATGTCTCTCAAAACATATACACTTAAAAGAAATTTTGTTCGTAGACAGTTTTGATCTAAACATTACTATTATACTGAGATCCCAGTTCCTCCAGACCTATGTCATTTTAAGTACAGCTAAAATTTTGAGGATTAATATGCGCAGTTACTAATTTGAAAGTAGGGCCTTATCAGAGGTAGCGCCAAATAAATATACACGAACATCTATGCTAAGAAACGCTCGTATTTAAATTAAAAAATATATATGTATTTATTATTACCAGACCCTTTATGTGGGTCTTTACTTCTGCCAGACGTCCTAAAGGTTGTTTAAAATTAACAAACTACGTTACCCTATTAAGCTATTAAGTTATTATTTTAAATATATTATTTATGGATTATTTCAAGACCTATAAGCATCCAGACCAGTCTGATGGACCTCCTACACGGAGATATACCTTTATTTGGCGCTACCTCTGAAATGGCCACACTTTGAAATTTGTGAGTATGCATGCTGTCTTAACTACATATTAGATTTCGACTTCCTCAAGATTTCAGCTTTGCTAAAATGACGTAAGCCTGGGAGCCCTGGGATGTTTGGCTATATATTTTATCATGCTACCAGAAAACATATCTAAGGTATTTATTAAACTCGCCTTGTTTCTATTGAAACACACGCAGTACACGCCTCATGTCGAAAAAGTAAAACTGAAATCATTTTCGATTTTCTAAAGTATCGAGAGATAGAAGTAAATCACTTGAATACAATACATTTATGTTTTATTACTCGTGTTGGTAATAAATATTTTGCCCCGGCCATATAATGAATGAAATAAAGAAATATTAAAACTACTGAAACATTTAAGACCATCGTCACGCCGTAGAACAACGATAGATTATAAACGCGACGGTCGTGGGTCCAGAAGAAATGAGAACGGAGTGTCTCTAACATTAAGTTCTCTCTGCATACACCGACAAAAAAAAAGAAAAAAAGAGAAATTAATTTGTTTTATCAAAATATTTTCAAAGATTTTAATTGTTCAAACCATAGTGAAAAAATACTTTTGAACAAATTCAGATCGTTTACTACATTATAAGCCATGCTAAGGATAACCATATTAGGACAGTGTTCGAGACTAAATTATGACTACTTCGCCATATGCTAAGCTCGAATTGGCTGTTTAAGATTATCTACTTTGAGCGCAGCAAGCGTACTGAAGTGCTTTCTCCATTTACGTCGTGCAGTAGAACGATTATTCTATTATGGCTGTTGCTTTAAAAACGAAACTCTTATATATACTATATCAGAAAAACGAAACTCTTATTATATTAAAATACTAATTCCTATAAAATGACGTCGTCATCCAAAGGAGAATATCCAATTTACATGAGGATACGTACCAACTTGCGTGAACTTAAATTTCCTCTCAACTAGTCCAGTTTTTATTTAACTTTTCATTACCAATACGACTTTAGCATAGTTCATACGCTATATTTAGATTAAGATATTGGAAAAAGTTTAAACACGCCTGACCATGTTGTTTACTAATATTTAATTACTGTCACAACCTGCACAATATAAAGAAACATTTATTCTTATATTCATTTTGAACTAATAACCAGGCACGATGAATGCGAATGAATCAAAAAAAATCATTATTGACACTATACTTCAGGGTCACTATCTAGATACGCCACAACAAATTACTATTTCATCACCTTCAATAGTAATAATAACTATTGAACTTAACTAATTATCCAATAAAAATAGCTCAAATGATCGATCGACATAAACATCGATAGATTTACATTGACATATGCTGTTTTGAGTTACTGACAAAATGGATTTTTTTTCTTAATTGCATTCGTTTAACCTTATAATAGGGAGTTAAAAAGTAAAAGAAGCTATTTTGATCATTGTCAGTTTACGAAAGTAAGTATCAATTGTAAGCGGAACACTATATTGGGGATATATATTTTTTTGCGGATATAGGTAAATTGTTCATTATTATTTATTGTCTCTTATTAATGCGATTAAAAATACAGCTTATTTATTTATTTATTTATAATGCCTTCCAAAAATTGAAAGGAAAAAACAATGTAAATCACTTCTCATTCCTCAATCATTTATAGGTGGGCTATACGTGCAATAACAAAGTCAAAAGTAAGTAAACTAAATAAAACTTAAAAACCTGTAGTAAATAAGCATATAGAAAACATTATTTTTGATGATAGTGTACCTTTGATGCAATATTCTATGCATGAGTATGGAACGGAATATGGCCAATCTTATTTCAGCTCAATCCGACAATGGGAAATGAGTCATATTGAACTTGCAAGATTTCATATACACTAACACACATACTAAGACGGCAAGTCAAATAAAAGCTTGGAATAAATCATCCTCAAAAGTTTACTATTGTGTTAGAAAATCAGGCTCTATCCCAGTGCGCTATAATGTCCTTAAAGCATTTTCATTTTTTTACTATCATATTAAATCTTATTTAATTTATTTAGTTTTGCAATATTTTACCTTATATCATAGATGCTACTACTATATTTCATATAGAAAACATTATTTTTGATGATAGTGTACCTTTGATGCAATATTCTATGCATGAGTATGGAACGGAATATGGCCAATCTTATTTCAGCTCAATCCGACAATGGGAAATGAGTCATATTGAAC
>DWMY01000692.1:0-20560 GCA_018249775.1 Heliconius hecalesia formosus | reverse complement strand
ATTGAGTCCATAATTTTTTTTTACTGCTTGGTTACATAATTTCTTTTCGTGATAGTACAAGAGGCTGGTTATCAAAAAACAGTACTAACCTGGTTTAGGCTAAGAAATTGACGTTCACTTACCCTGACACAAATGCAAAGCTTAGCTTAGACCGCGCGGACTATATTATGTTATTTTTTTAGGGTCGATCTGAAAGTGGAGAATATTTACAAGCATGGCAATTCTCCACTACACCCGGCAAGATCGTGACGGCGGTGAGAATTGCTGACATGGGCATATTTTTCTTAACTATAGAATTAAATAGTGAGTTTAACGTTCATATAAAATTGAATACATATAACATATAAATACTGCTTTAAGTAACACTTCATTGATTATTTACGTAGTATGTCTTGAGTGAAATAGCTTCACTAAAAAAAAACTAAAACTAGCATCACGCTTTATCCCTAGCAGGGTAGTCAGAGAGAACAGAGCGCCATACGCTAAATGAAAATGAAATGAAAATCGCAATATGCCATGACGGCATTACTTATACAGTATTGCAGTTACAAATGATTTAAATAAACCATAGTACAGTTTTACATTTAAATACAGCAATTAAAAAAAATAAATAAATCATTAATTATTTTCTTTCAGATGATGCTGTATGTGCATGGCTGACTATGGCTGCATCACCGTGGGTAGCTCACGCTTTTCATTATACTGTTACCATTTGTGGTAATGACCGTGAAGCTATTTTTTCTGATTGTGTAAATATTATTTTTTATTTCTTTTTTTTTTCCTTTTTTTATCGTCTGTACTATAACATTACTCTAAATCGTGTTCTTTGTAGGTTTGGTCGGTAAGGTCTTGCGAAGGATCTTTGAAAAAACGTGGCCACTGTTTAGTCGTTAAAGAAATGGACGCTCGGGCGCTAATGGCGCCCGCGATAATCAGTGGGAAACTGTCGGTAAGACGAACTCCACTCGATCAGCTCAGCAATCAGACACAACCACGAGCAGTCCTCAGAATTGCGAACAGAGGCAATAATAACATGCCTCGAGTTTTGGAACCTTCTTTTCTTGAGGACTTACAGAATGACGTCGAAAGACTTTCTCGAGCGTTTGAATCTCTAGGCCGAGAAACGAGTGCCCTAGTGGTGCGTACGGAAGCACTAGGACAATCGAGGAGCGAAAACGAACCTGAGCAAGGTCACAATCACGAGTCCCCCGAGGACGAGCAACCTGCGGAGGACACGCCCGGCGACGGCCTCCAGTTGTCGCGCAACGCCCGGAGACGTATGCGGGCGCGCCTGCGGGCGGCGCTCAGCGAGCCCCCGGTAGCGCCCCCTCCCGCCCCCACGCACAACCAGCACAGAGGGTGGAACTTCTGTGAGCACAGGCACGCCTTCCCCGCCCTCCGGCCCCCCGCCTCGCTGCCCGAGGAGGAGCCAGAGCCCCCAGTGCCGCCTCCCTCCTCGTCGGCGGCTTCCTCTCAGGCGCAACCTCAACCCGGCAACGGTACACGCAACAAGAAAAAACGCCGTCATCGTAGATAAGCGATAGTTGCTTTTTTATTTATACAATAAATAGGTACATATTCGAATTTGTCATTATGTAATGTTATTTGTTACTTTATTAGTGACTGAGACGATCGCTCTGGGGGCTTCCTATCGTGCATGGACTGTTTTCCTTGTAAATATTCTAAGTCTTACGACAACGCAATCTTTGCTAGTGCTGTGATAAATAATTAATGTGTGCTAAGTTCATGCGAATTACCTTTTAAGATACTACTTAAATTAAATGTTTTATTGTTTGACATGTCCCCGGAGCGAATACTTGTGATTTAGGAAATGCATATATAATGAATTGTTATGAATTTAGTTAGATATATTTCATGAATAATGATTAAATACAAGCATTTGTATTGTTTTAAATTGAATTTTGACTCGTAAGGCATGTTATGTGTCCTTATTAGTATATGAATTGACTTCTGATGTAACTGTGGGTCTGCTTGTTAATGATCATTGTAATCACTAATTCTAATGTAGAATTATTATGTTAACTAAGGTGTTAATCATTTTAATAACAAATAGTGTTAATTAAAATATAAGGAATTACAAAATTAATTACTTTTATTTTCCCTATATTTCTAAGCCTATTTTTGATAGCTTTATGCTGTATCCCGCACATAGCAGGGCAGGTACATGGTACCTGGGAATCTAGTGTTACACTTTGTTCCCATACATTACGTGGTGAGTGAGTGACGGAAGTCAACACAATGCGTTACTCGTTATTCCTTACCAGAGCAAGGAAATGAAAATACTACAGATTTCATTTCCCGTGTGGAAATCGAACCCACAACCGTCGCGTTTAGCCTCTGCGCCACGACATTCAACCTTTCCATCCATTTTCTTACACCATAGCAACTGCTCAAGTATTGATAGCTCATCCAAAATCCCATTAAATATATTGTGCAGTAACTTATGCTTTTTAATCAATTTATGTTAGAAGATGAGCTATTATTGGTTTGACATTTCCGCAGTGAAAAGTGTATCTGCGTGTGTAAGTTACAAAATATGGTAAAATACAATAATGTAAATCGTTTCTAAACAATGCAACTTAATTACAATACTTTGCCTACGTACTAGCTTCAAGTAATCTTTTACACTGTCAAAGTCGTTTTGTTTTCCTATTTGGAGACAGCTATCTAAATATAAATTGAACATCTAAGTTAAAATAGCTATTATGTTTATCACAAAAATGGATGTCAAATCAAGACTATATGCCAGCTCCTATTTGCACACGAGCAGATTGATTTCTATAATAAGATTACAACCTGCTCCAATTGTCTAGTTTTTGTCCGGACGGTATATCTCATATTTTTTTTCCTACAAATCTGTCAAACGCCTTTTCAAAGGACACAAAAGCACAGAAAACTTCTTGATTTAGGTACGGCAAAAAATTCCCGTGATCATGCGAAAGGAAGATAGGTCTGATCTTTGCAAGATCATCTCCTTGTGCCTTCTTCAACATCGTTTCGAATTTGTTTTGAATTCTTCTTGCCAATATTTTAACATACATTTACTATCCGAGCTAATCAAACTGATAGCTCTATAGCTAGTACACTCTGGGAACCTATTTGTTTATACAAATACATAAAATTTTAACTTCAGCAATCGTTTGACACTGGTTCTGATTTCCAGCATAAATTGCTCAAATTCTTAACGAGTCCCAGACACGTGGTCCATCTCACCTAATAATTTCTGCTCCATTTCAATATGGTATAAAAACTTACCGACTTGGTTTTGTGTCTTTTCACTCCGTGATGTATCTAAGTATATTGATGACATTTTACTTTGGACAAGTGTTAGGACTCCCATTTTGCAAAGTATACAACCCACGGAATAAGTATATCCGCAAGTAAGTATTCAATATTATTTTCTACAATCTTTAAGATCAATGTGGCGCAGCGGTATAGTGCCTAATTGTAAACGGTAGTGAGTTCGATTCCCATCAACACGTAACAAGTACTTAATGTCTCAAAAATTGGGCAGAAAATGAGCACCGGAGTGTGTTAATAATAGATCATTTCTGCTATACAGCCTACACCTCAAAAATATACAACATAAATACGTCTGTAGACGAATTAACACTGACATTACAAGAAAGGTTGGTAGGTACTGTTTTCAGCTACCTATAGCAAATATAAAATAAATCAGCTTCACGCTGTATCCCGCACACAGCCTAGTATTAATACACTCCGTTCTCCACTTTCTGCCGAATTCTGGAGGCATGCATGTTGAGTGGCAGAACTCAACGCCGCGCTTAACCTCGACACCAGAGCGAATAAATGGAAATATAAATTTAAGTAAATATTTCATCCCCTCGAGTGGGGATCGAACCCACAACCAGTCGGCTCTACAATCGCATTTCGTGCTGCTGCGCCACGACTGCCCTCCTTTAGCAAATATAAACCTAAAATATAATCATGCCGTGGAGCACGAAAAAAATCGAATTCGTTTTGTAATCGTTTGTCAGTAACGGTAAAGGACGAGAGTTTTTATCATTCATTCTATCGGCGTGTCCAAACAAGCAGAGAGCAGAGCGCGTTCTTCTTCATTCACACTGTAACACCCTTGCAAGTACCTGCCATTCTGTGTATTTCTTTATCGTGGATTTGGTCACCTTATTCTTTGATTCTGCATTTTCTACGAATTTCTTTCATACCAATGTTTTGCTGCCGTATGACAGCGTCGCTATAGCCTCATCAATGCCGCTCAAGCCCTACTAATTCTGCTAACGAGACGGCGTTCCACATCCATTTTCAAGTTAGAATTTGAATTAAAAAAAAAATGTTTTTATAGTAAGTCAATTACGCGTTCTCCATTAGTCCTAATAGGTCGAGATCCCATTGCTTAAATCTGTAGGGATCAGTTTTTCTAATGAAACTTATATTTAAGAACTAGCGACCCGCTCGCGGCTTCGCCCGCTTAAACCACAGAATTATTAACTTTAAACACTGAATTATGTTCGTGTTTTAATATACCTATAATGTATGTTTGCAGTGCACTTAAGATTTCTAATGTGAAAATTATTAAAACCTTAGATACTTTCCAAATACATGTAATTTTTATGTAGACATCGCCATTTGAGTTAGTCCCGACAAATATTATTTTTGTTAATGTCACTAACGTTGACGTTTAAAATAATAATTATAATAGACCAAAAAACTATATTTTTTTTGAGCTTCACGTTTTATCCCTCACATAGCAGGGTAGGAAGGGGGAACCTAGAATTAAGACACTCTGTTCCCTACTGTCCGCAGAATTCTGTAGGCATTGCGTGCTAAGTAGTGCAACTCAACGCCGCACTTTGCCTCGACACTGCGCGACGACTGGCTTCAATTTACTTTCTTCTTTAAAATTATGGTTTAATAAAATAATCGTAATTTGATTGTGTTAGATTTTTATTAACCGACTTCTGTAAAAGGAGGAGTTTATGAATTCGACTGTATTTTTTATACTTGTTACCTCAGAACTTTATGTGTGCAACAAATGGACGAATAACTCAATATCAACTCAACCAATTTTTTATTATTCTTTTTTATTGGAAACGGTATACATAAAGGGTACTTTGGTGAAAGTTTGGTTAAGTTCAGAGTATGAGATCCGGTTGAAATTGAAAAAGTTGATTTTTTTATTAAAAAATACTATACTATAAATTGCTTTAAGTTTTGAACTATTACCATGCCAAAATTCATTAACTTCCATTCAGTAGTTATCGGTATTTTAAGTAATTAAAATTTTTCAGTTTTTATTTTTTTTTAAAGAAAACTATCATGAAATTCGGGATGAAACCCAGAAAAAAATGTACCTTGAGATCCTAGGTTAATACCAAGCATTATCAATTTCTGTCTGGTAGTTTTTGCGTGATTGACCAACAAATAAACAGACAGATAGATAGACAGACAAGAATTCTGCTGAGTGGTTTTTTAGGTTCTATAATCGATATTTTAACCGACCTAATTCTTATTTTTTTTATATCTTTCATGTACAGAATTGACCTTTGTATCCTTTTGTTATATATAGAGAACTACTATCATATAGTAGAATAGATAACACTAGGGTTGCCCAGAAGAATCCTGCCGCAATCACCTTAATTAAATATCCATGATATTAAGTCTTTGCTAAATCTGTTTTCTAAATACCAATACTCATTTAAATTATCATTTTAAAACGACTAAAATATCTAATTAAATAAATGTTTACAAATATTGATAAGGTATTAATTACATCATGTTTCCTTAGTAAGAAAATATTATTAATAAGAAAATATGAAAAATTACATTTCAATAAACTCTCTTTCTTTCTCTTTCTTCCTAAGTGTGGATTGACACTTTAAAAATATTTAAAAAATTAAGAGACCTGTTTAATCCAGGCAACCCTGGGCTTGCGGCAGACTGAGAGCATTGTTTTTCCAATTCCTTACGCGATTTTCTTTCAAATGATATGCGATTCACATAAAAAACATATGAGTGCAATTTTCTCCTAAAATGCATTACGAAAAAATTTAATTAAATGTGATTGGAGGATTTTGTAGGATTCTTCTAGGCAACCCTAGTGTAATCTACTCTATCATGTATTATTCTTAAATATAAGTTTCATTAGAAAAACTGATCAACTTGACTGCGACATATAATTGGCGCGAAAATAAGGAAGCATAATGAACAATTATATAAAAATTATAGATTCCAAATTCAAAAGGATTTTTTGTTACTTCTAATTTGACAAGTATTTATGACCAGACTAAGTATAGAATATATATATAACGAGGACAAAATATAGCTTAATGCTAAATAAATAATAATTTATAATAGCATTATGCTATTCTGTAGAATTTGATTAATCTGTGTGCAAGTAAAAATGTATTATTGACGTAATATGATGTTTATACTTGCTTCACATTTTACGCCATTGGTTGAAATTATCTAGGAGAAAATCCCGTTTGTGATTGGTTAAATGTGTTACTATAATGCTGTTTATGTCGTAGTTTTAATAGTTTTGGACAGATGGCTATGGTATATTAATATAGCTATATAACACTAGATGGCGTCACAGGTTTGTTTCCAATCTTAGAACATTCTGGAAGTTGTCAATGTTGACACGATTATCTAAAATGGACGCATGTAAGTATTTTTTTACTTTTCGTCAATTATATTCTCAATTATAAGAATTTTATTTTCGTTGGATCTATTTTTAAATATATTAATATGTATTAATGTTGGAAGCTCAAGTAAAATAGGAACCGTTGCACTTGTAAAGTGGTTCTAAATTATTTGTAAACGCTGTCATTATTTTTTTTATTTATCTGGCGGGGACCATGTGGTCCATACTGTTTGTTATTAACAGGGAGCTCTTTATTATATATTTTATTATTTTGATTATTCAATAATAAGTTCGTAAAGATGATTTTTGTTCATTTATCTATTTGAATTGAATATTCATAATATATGAATAACCTATGTAAATGGTGTATTTTACTCTAAATGAGAAGAAATCTGTCATAAATAAACATTTTAATCAAAGGTAATAAATGTTAAGAAAGTGTTAAGTTTAGTTCATAATATACAAAAAACAGTATTATAAATATTATAATATACAAAATTAATTTCAATGTTTTCAAACTTATAATCAAAATGTCAACTTGTCAACGTCAACTATGTGCATAGATTATTACCAATATTATTGTTTTTTCGCTGGCGTATGTATTGGTTGACACACGTGTAGTAAGAGAAGAGGTCGTATTAACTCGTAATTTTATTGCAAAATTGTTGTATATTAGTGTTTAAAAACCTAATTGGTTATATGTAGTTTTAGTATAATTTGGTAATGTTAAACTAATATATGTGTTTTTGTGTTGCACGTTTTGGTAAGATTTTTATATTTTTACTTGGTTTTAAATTGTGGATGAATAAAGTCCGACCTTACCGGATTCCAGTAGTCGGACTATCTCGGAAATTTTGTCTTGTACTATTTCGAGAAAACGCAGAGGCCAAAATGATGTTACAGATGAAAATGTCCCTAAAAACAATGACTGATTCCCGTATATCCCTCCAATCAAAATATTTATATTCACCCCAGTATGTCTGATGTTTCTAAGTCTTACACGGTTGTACCAGTCTTTCGAGAAGTTGAAGACCCTGCATCAGTGCTATACGAGCTATAAAATACGGTCAATTTTTGCATCAAAATAAAGTTAACTCAATTCTAAATGATAGTATTAAAAATATTGGCAGAAATAAAATATCTGTTCGATTTTTTACTGCACAAGCTGCCAATAAGTTTTTAAATAATCCTTTCCTGGTTCTGGCCGAGTACATAGCTATTATACCTACACATAATATTACTAAAATAGGTCTGGCTAAAGGAGTACCCATTGACTTTTCAGTTCCATTGAAGTAAAATAACTTGTGAAGTCTCTCGCGTTTCCTTCAGGCCGTGGCGCTGTCATGAAAGCGCGTCACCTGAATCCTAAGATTGTTAGTGAAATGAATGATAATCAAATGAATGATAATGATAATGGATAATGATAGTCAAATGAATGATATTCATTTGATTCCGGAAAGGTTCCTGAATCCTGGAAACCATAAATCATAATACCTATCCTAAGACCTGGTAAAAGGACCTTCGGGGATAGACCCATTGCTCTTTCTTCTATTCTTGCCAAAATATGTAAACATCTTTTCTTAAATCGATTGGGATTGATAGTGGGAAGCAAAAACATTTTAGCACCCTCTGAATTTGGCTTTAGAAATGGTCTAAATATAATATATAATCTCAGCATTCTCACGACAGACATTCTACTATCCTTTGCGAAAGGTGAGTATTTGGTTGCTGTGTTCTTGGTAATTGCTTCACCAAATTTTAATGTTCCTCTTCCGTTGCTCAAGCAGAATATGCTACAGCTGAGTATTCCTGCGAGGTTGATACATTTCATTTGTATCGTTTCATATGTAGTCTGCTAACTAATTATTGTCCTATCTTGGCTCGTCTGGAAAGGCATTTCGCGAGAGTCAGTCTTAGACTTTTGCTGTACAGCATATACACCCACAATCTCGATCTGTCAATTTTTGCAGTATTCTTCAATATGCTGATGATATTGTCCTCAATGGTAGTTTAAATTCTGTAGAGGAAATTACTTCCCAAATAACTACTGCTTTTGCACTATCTTGACCAATGGCTATCTGATCATGGTTTATACCTTTCGGTAGAAATACCACAGTTGAGTAAAAAACGATCCATTCCTAATATTAATATTAGGTCTTTGAGATCAATCTATTTTTACAGTTAACAAAGTTAAATTCTTAGACATATATGTCGATAACCGACTTAACAAAATTGCGCATGCATAATATATAATTAACAAATGCCAAAAGGATATTAATTATATTATATACCAGTGGGCGCGCGCAGCTTCGCCCGCTTATTTGCCCCCTTGGGGGTGAATTCTAAAAAGAACAACGAAACACGTGTTCAATAAAATATTTTTAACAGTCTGAATTTATTTTTTTATAAAAATCGGCGGCGATTTAAACAAAATCCATACAAACTTTCAACCCCTACTTCATCCCTTTAAGGTTTAAATTTTTCAAAATCCCTTAGTGGATGTCCAGATTATAAAAATAAATATCTGTCCAAATTCTACGTTTCTACGCACAGCGGTTATGGCTGTGCGTGCGTCCTCAGTCAGTCGGAACATGTCCTTATATTTATATATAGATTAGTCAAGATTACGGTCAGAGACCATTCACTTTGCGAATGTTGCCTGGACGAAGGTACTGTTTCCCTATAAGGTCCCTTGTCCCCTTATGTTCAGTGTGTGTTATCGTTTGTGTTTAGTCCCCTTTGTATAATATTCTTATGTAATATATAATATGTACGTACGTATAATATGTACTCGAGGCACTTAAGAAATCGTTGGTAGTAGTTTGATATAATAATTATGTGAACTGACAGACGGATACCACCTTAATCTACCAATAATGTGTATCTATCTTTGTCGTAAATTTAGGTGCACAATAAACAGAACTTACATTGACAAGTTGCGATAGCTGCAGTTGGAAGGTTAAGAAAATAAGATTTGGAGGCGAGATCGTTTATAAGCAATTCTAATACCAAGTACACTTGCAACAATTAGTATAAAGTAAATTGGAATCGTGGTATGATATATTATATTATCATTGACTTTATTTAATTCGACTGGTGTCTGCAGGGCCCATCTTAATTGAGTGAAGTTTTGTGGAGGTTAATAGAGTTTAATACAATTGCTGATGTTTTTGTCTCTCTTTGGTCCGGGGTAATAGATAGATCTGTCATGTTAATGGCATATCCTTTCACGTGGTCATTTGAATTTTCAATAGTAAAACTCGGTCCTAACATTGCAGTTAACCGATATGAAATAAGAAAACTCTCTTGTCCGTTTTATATATTTTGTAACCACAGAAAATTTTCACTTTTGTTGGATTTGGAAAACTTAAGATGTAATGATGTAATGCTTCTCATCTAATTGTTCTATTGCTTCATCCTTGAGTATCACAGGAGTTGGTTTACAAGACTTGTCAATTTCGTAAATTTTGATCAAGTGATACAGTCTGGTTTGTCTTGTTAATTATGTAATTGATAGGCTTTTCACAGAGGTATATAAAATTGATCTTCGGGCATTCAGACTGAAAGAGGGAATTAAGGAATTCTTACTGGATATTGCTAGAAACGGTTGGTTAGGAATTAGGATTTGATTATATTTATTGGGAACAACTGATGGCCGGTAAAGAACATAGGATATTTTTTAGGACGATTTCCAATATCCTTAACATTTTGTTACGAAAAGGTGATTGGTAAATTCGGGACCGTTATCTGTTATTATCATTGAAAGAATTCCGTGATGCGTCTCTACGCAGCAATTTCATAGCATTCTCTAACAGCAATAAGCCTTGAATAACACTAGTTACTGTTGCTTCTCTCAAAAAATAAGTCTGTTTATTTTCAGAGAATTCAATTATTGTCAGATATTTATGTATTTCAACGCTAAGCAAATTTAAATGTACAGCTTCGTGAGGTTTTGTGGGTGGAGGTACAATTTGAAATTGGGGCCTTACTGGATTTCGATCGTATTTAGCCTGACCGCAATTATTGCATTCATGAATATGCTTAATCACATGTTCTCTCATACCAGGCCAGAAATGCCTTCGAGATAATGATAAAAAACATAAATTGATGCCTCTGTGGTTAATTTTCCCTATATGATATTTTTTATGATTTGAGGAGTAAGGACTGCTTTAGGTAGTCTTTAACATTTTCTATTTCTGTTTTGATTAGAACTAAGACCATTGCCGAATTAACAAAATTCTTTTGTATAATAGGTATAATAGAATGCATTTCTAATGTTGTATTAATTAAAAAGGCCATTTTTAATTTCAGATTAAAATGATCTCTTATACCATTTATATTTCTAGGTTTAATTTTGAAATTTGAGTGCAAGTTCTTGTAAAATGTTCAAATGGTTTTGAAACGCTATATGTACTTTTCATATCACCCACAACATATGATTTGATTTCCATTTGTTAAGGGGATCATCCGTAATAGGGATTTCTAATGTAGACGTGTGGGGATTTGTTACTTCTAGAGTACCTCGGTTATTTGAAATTTTAGAGATGCAATCATTAACTATGCAATTAGAAATATATAAATTAGTTAGCTTAGTGCAGTGCACCTCTAATAGTAAGACGAATAGTTAGTCGACTTTAGGAGAGTTCCATTTAATCAGATGCGCGGGTCACTTTCTTCTCATCACGTTCGCTGTATTCGAAATGCAACATCCATACAAAATCATATGACGCATAAGTGCGTTGAGTCAAATGATATAACATGTTTTAAAGATGTAGGTTCTGTCAATAATAATATAACTCGCTAGGTAATAATATATTTTTCAGTCAAGTGACAATAAATTCAAGACAAACTAAATGCTTACGATTTTTTATCGCCAGCGCACCCTTACAGGGACACAACAAACTGTTTTATGATCAACATTCAGTTCTTCAGCAATGTCGTAAATACTAATATATCGATCTTACTAATGATGACATAATCGGAAACGATTTTATCTTGAAACATAATTGCAAAATTGACTATTCTCAAAATACTATTTGTTGACAAAATCAAATTAAATCTTAAATTTACACAACCAGCGCTTACTATTGCTATCATAATATAATTCCTATCTGGATTGTCCCAAAAAAGATAGACGCGTCTGACAAACGCAAATGGCACACCATTATAGACTACCATAAATTAAACGATATTTCATCGGCGATTTCATTCCTAAATCTCTGAAATACTAGATTAATTATAAAAATCTAAATACATCATATCTTCAGTTATTTGGCTTCCGGTTTTCATCAAATCAAAATCATTAGTAATGACGCTCCTAAAACTGCTTTTTCCGTCCCACAAGACGTCCGTTTGGGCTCGAAAATGCACCCGCCACAGACAGAGATTAACCGCACTTTCTAAATTATTGTCCCCCAGGAATTCAATGCTTCGTATATCTTGACGATATAGTAATTTATTCACATGATCTTGATTCTAATATAAAAAAATATCAAACATCTTTCACAGACTCCGCACTTTTAATCTCAGACTATAGCCGGATAAATGCAAGTTTCTTCCGAAGGAAGTATCGTAACTGTCGTAACCCTCCTCTAAAATTACTATTTAATTGCAGAAAACCTGGTTCAAAATTAGTAAGATGGAAACTCAAGATACAAGAGTATGACTATGACGTAATATATAAAAAAGGGAAAAAATTACAATAACGCTGACACTCTTTCACGATATCTGGTAAACCCAATTATAGAAAACGATACCAATCTTTCTATTTTTTGATTTCATCAACCTCAAGGGTAAATATCATATGCATCTAATATACCCGGATGTACCTGGATGAATGGTTTGTGTCTACGTACGTGTATTAAGATCGTCCTTACTACGTACAAATTATAGAATGATCTTCTTGAGTTGTTTTCTATGCTCCTTTTTGTACAAAGGTAGAGACACTGTCAGAATGTAAATTTTCACGCGTCCGAAATTCCATCAGGTTTCAGGCCGCAAGATCCGCCTACAATCTCTTTTTGCATAAAAAAAATTGAGAAGGATTCCGGCCTCCAGTGGTTTACATGGCTTAATAACAGTTTTTTTTTATCTAAAAATCCGATATGGTGGTGGAGTCGGCGTTTTTTATTTTTTTTCTTCACTTCGCTAGAGCGAAGTGAAGAAACGTCACGTCCTGAACGTCATTGTCGGTGTATTTAATTTGTAAACCTTTCTATCCCTCAGTATTACATTTCTCCGTTTTGTTTTAAGTCTACTTACTTACCTTTGAATTCATAATTATAAGTGAAGTCACCTTAACATGACTATACCGTCGCAGCATATTTTACTTGTCGGTCATATTATTAGTAGTACACCAAGAGTTCGACGAACTTACGTACTTTTAGCGAATCTTATCTTGTCTACTAACTCCGCATATCCTACTCAGTGGAGTTGAACTTTTCATGATATGTGAAGTTTTTTGGCTTTTTGGCAAAGAAAAAATTAGCTGCTGCTGTCTGAAAGAACAATTTTCTCTTTATCAAAATTGAAACAACCTCCATGCACTCTAAAACGTTATTGGCCAATCCTTTGTGGCCATTCAGATCATGTACTAATATGGAAAAGTATCTTTTGAGGATGTTCGTTAGATAATCAAAAGTGATGTCAAGAATGCTTTTTTTTCTGCTTAGTTCTTTACTGAGGAGCGTGAACTATAAAATAAAATTTCACGACCTCTTCTATAGTGTAGTGTTCAATTTCCTATAGTGTGCAGGTGTATACAAACTAGATTGTGACTGTGGCTCATATCATATTAGGGGGAAGGAACACATCTCCGATATCAAGAATGAATGAAAGAAGCAGACTGTGGATAAACCCAGCCATTACATAAGGTTTGATAAACCCCAAATCCTGACTAAGGAAAAAGGATATATTCTTAGAATGATCCGCGAGGCTATTGAAATACAAAAACATCCTAATTTCAAGAGAGAGGACGGCTGGAAGCTTTCTACCAAGTGAGACCCACTCATAAAATCTTTGAAGTATTAAACTCATCATACCAAAAGGCAAGATACAATCAGCTCATTCTGCAGGAATCCAGGGCAGTACTCGAGGAAATTAAGAAATCATTGTTGGTAGTTTGATATAATAATTATATCAACTGACAGACGAATGCCACCTCAGCCTACTTGTGACCACGGACTACTGCAAAGTGTTCGAAACGTCGGGTTTCCAAAAATGTATAATCCCAAATATTCACGTTTAATCCGGTTACATTAATTTCATTTAAAATAGTTAAAAAAGACGTTTTTGTGAAAAAAATATCTAATTTGATTTTTCACAAGAACCTGTTTTTTTTTGCTTTTTTTCATGATTACATTGTCATTGTATATTCTTGAAGCATGTCAAATTTCAAATGAATCAAAATCAGGTCGAAAGGTTCTGTTACAAACATACATAGATAAATAGATATGACCGAAGCTAATAAAAGCATATTGTGAAACAAATGGTACATAAAAATAAGATAATAATAAAGACAATAGTAAAGTAACAAGTTTTTATGATGATTTCAGATTTTTATAAATCCCATTCGTCCTTCGCACAATCGGTTAATAATAAAAAAAATGAGTTTTGGTGATAAGCGGTTTCTGGTTTTTTCAGGGTATTTAGTAGTAATGTAACTAATATAAGTTCTCATTACTATTACAATTCTTAACAAATAGTAATTAGATGATAATTTATAATGTTAAAAACATTCCCTAATTACGATTTACAATCCTCTCATACAAAGGTTTCCAAAGGAAGAGTGAGTGTGAGTAAGATGTTGCTATCATAAGCTAAAGCCAAGTGGGTTTGATAATTTATTCGATACGATACCTATTAAAAAAATACTTGATAACTACAACTATCGAATATAAAGTATCGGTATCAAAAGGCAATTTACGCGATACCACAAAGTATCGATACTTTTTTCGTGTCTCTACCAAAGATTTTTCTAAACGAATATAAACTCTGATAGGAGCTTATGGTAACTTTTGGTAACGGAATCATTTTTCTACTCGCTGACAGATGTCGCTAGCGTTTATTATTGTAACTTGTTTGACATTTAGAGTTTGCCTCGTTTCTTTGATACATATTAATGTTATTTGCAATTGGCAAATTGTTAAAATGTAGAAACTTATGGTTGTGCATTATACCTTTTATATATTTATTTTATTTTTGCACAATTTATTTATATACAATATTAGATAAAATTAAACAGAAAAATTTGTTAAAGACTGGTAAGTTGATTGAAACACATTTTTCGTCACCTTATTTCAAAATTTTTATCATTGGCTTTCTAAAAAAATTAAATAACATTATTAATTAACTTTTAATAAAAATAAAAACAGGTCATGATCGCTATACACTCCGGGATTTATTTAATAAAAATGTTATTTATTAATTTTATAATAACAAAATTATTAAATAAGATTTACTTGCATTTTATTTTTAGGAAATGAACATATTTGTTCATAGAATCCACAATGAATATGATAGAAGTTGATCCTAAATTATTTATAACATGTCGCTTGTGTGTAGAAGAAACCGGTGTATATCAGATTGTGCCAGAGGTCCAGAAGAAGATCAAATATTGTTTTGATCTAGATGTATGTTATGATTATTAAATAATAAATAAAATTAAACTTTGTAGAAAATAATTTATTTAAGGCCAATATTATGTTTTTAAATATTTCAGATATCACTTTTCGATGGCCTACCACCTTTAATATGTAAGAAATGTGAATTAATGTTAAGTCATCATGCTCAAATAAAAGAGATGTTACATGAAAAACAGAAAAATCTCATTAAAAAATTTAAAGAAAATGTAAGTATCTAACATTTAAGTAATTAATAATTGATATAATTAATAATTGTTAAATTTAAAATAATCAAGTTTAAAGAAGCAAATTTAATATTGTATGATTTTTGCTAGCTTGATGCTCAATTAATTATTCCCTCTGCTATTAAGGAATATATCGTTAAGATATTCCATTCCCAATTTTCTGTACAATTTTCACAATGTTTTGTTATATGAATATAAATCATTCTCAACACAACTAAAACTTACCATCATACTTACAATCAGATTGCGCTGCTAGGCCAAGTAGTGGCATTTTAATATTTTGTCAGATATTATTCATGTTTAACTAAAATATTTGAATTATAATTAAACAATATCCAATAAAAAAAAGTATGACAAACAATTGTAGTGCACATAAGAAGGGGTGATTATTATTATTATATTTATTTAAAAATATTTTTCCAGCCCATTAAAGAAGATATTACAGAGAAGCAAACATCTGAACTTCCTGTTCCCCAGGTTGATATTCAAAACAATGATGATAATAATTGTAATGAAAACAAAAAGGGAAACTCATTAAAAAATAAGAAATGTACATTGAAGAACCGTAAAAAATCATCTATTGACAAAAGTTCCCCACATCCTGATAACACAGAACCTGTACCATTTAAAAATGTGGAACCTGTACCATTTAAAAATGTGGAAACTGTACCATTTAAAAATGTTGAAACTGTACCATTTAAAAATGTGGAACCTGTACCATTTAAAAATGTGGAACATGTACCATTTATAAATGTGGAAACTGTACCATTAAAAAATGTGGAAACTGTATCATTACATAATGTGAAACCTGTACCATTTAAAAATTTAAATAAATCTGTTCAAAATGGTTGGCGAAAAAATTATAAAAGACAATTTGTGTGCAGATTTTGTTCAATATCTTTGCGTCATAAAAGGAGCATGGTAGGTCATGGCGAAAGATGTGTTTTATTGCAAAAATATGCAGATGTTTACAAATCGTGTTGGGTACAAGTAACAAATATAAATTCAAAATGTAATTTTACAGAATCAACTGACCATATTGTATATGAAAGAAATAAAATAGTAAACACAAACAATCCTAACTACTATGTCATATACTCATTAAAACCAGAGAAAAAGAAAAGTTCCTCCGAATCATCTGATGAAAATTTTGCAAAAAGCAAAAAGAAACGTAAAAGACAAAGGTTAATTTCTGAGAGTTCTAATGATACACTTGTAATAGATAATGTTTTGGACAAAGAAAATAATAAAATTATATATAACATCCAAAGAGATATTGAATGTGTAACTTTAGATGACTCAGACAATGCATCAACAGTGAGTACAGTCACTATGAAACCTGATAATTTAAAAAATGAGAGAATGGTCAACAACATTGTTTCTATATGTCACAGTAAATATTTAAAAAAATATGTTCGTGGCAATTATAGTAAAAGTTGTAGCAACGAAGAGGAAGGGAACCTGCAACGAAAACTTTTAAGTATAGGTAGGAAAATAATTCATAAAGATGGTTTTAATCAAACCGGTCTATTAAGATATATGGAACAAAAAGATCTTGATGTTATTTGGACACCAAAACTCGAAACAAATGTTTCTATTAGAACTTCACTTAGAGAGAATGAGCAATATGATGAAGAACATAACTTAAAAAGCTTAAATCTCATAGATAACAATTACAAACCTAGGGACTTTGTAGATATATTTGAACAAAAGTCTGCGTCTGAAACAAATTCAACTAAAAGTAATTTAATATTTAGTAATGATAATGTAGTACAAGAAGAACTAAGTAATAAAGAAATGGAATGCATCCATTCAAATGATAACCAAGATAGCTCTTCAAATTATATTGTTCACAGTACAGAAGAGGAAACAGCCAAAAAGACAAATTTAGTAGATACCACAAAAGTAATGAACACATATGAAAAAGTTATTAAAAATAATGTCCTCTATTTACAAGCACCAAAAGAAATAACGAATTTTTCTAATGTCAAAAAATTGCTGAACACTAATCCTGTAGCTAATCCAAAGAAACTGACAAAAAAGGCAGTTTTAGAACTCACAACAAACAGTAACAAAAGTGATGAAACAAATGTCAACTATATAACTGCTGATAGCTCCAGTGTCTTTGGTAAATGCTCGCGTTTACCAATCATTACATCTACAGTATCTTTAGCACCGTCTGTCAACAATGTAAACAGTTCAGAGCAAAGTCCCCCCCGCAACGAAGTTGCTAAGGAAACAGCTGAAGCACCACTCCCAAGGATAAAAGTGAAGCCGGTGTCGGAGCTTATGGCCGCAGCGTCGGATAAGCCTAAAGGCGCGCCCGTCCCCGCCAACGTCTGGGCAGGGAATGCGAACGATTCGCAACAACAGTTTATACCCAGAATTTTGCCAAACTTACTTCTCACGCCGAGTCCAGTGTACGTCAGCTTAGTGGAGCCTAACAATGTGACATTCCCACAGTTTCAAACTTCACAGATGAATAATTTCACTCAAGTGTCTTATAGTAATAATGTGCAAGCGGCGCCTCAAGTTAATAATAACCGTGAGTATATTACAATGCACACCGTGGAGTTGCCTAGAAAAAGAACGCATTCGCCATTTCTTTACTTTAAGGAATTGTTACAAATTCATAATATGAATCTGATTGACAGTGCGGAGCCCACGTCCCACATGTGTTGTATTATTAAGTTCAAATTGCGCTTTGAACAAGCCGGTATAGCCTCGGTGACATTGTGCCTGTCTCTCCTCTGTTATATGAATACATTCTGTATTCAAGTAAAAGACTTACAATCTAGAATCCTGGATGTGAATGATTTCTCTGCATACTGGCAGTGGGAAGTATTAAAAGGTTTTAAAGGTGACGTCATCAGCATGATGTTGCAAAATGCGAAAAAGTATAGTAATGACATTTTGGAGAAAACTACATATTTTGTAACACTACTTAGTAATATTACAGTAACTACGGATTGAGGAGAACTTTAAAACTTTGTTGTAAAAAGTAAGTTGTTGATTTATTGATTGTGATCTAAGTAGGATATTTACTATATTCAGCGGTCTACATATCTATTACTTAAATAATATATTTCTTAAATTTTTTCCAGTCAATTTCTTTTTCTTTCAAATTAGGCACAGCCATGGGCGTACCTAGAGATATTTTGTGAGGGTGGTGCAGACTTTAGCTTACCACAGATATGTTCGTGTAAATGTTGTTTTTTTTAATGGATGGCACGGACTACCCGCCCTTCTCTCTTGCTACGCCCATGGGCACAGCTGTTTAACGAACTTCTGTTCACGAAATAAATATTAATAATCTATTAATTATCTTTTCTTACATTTCTAATTTTATCTAAGATTTATGGATTCAGAACAATTTTAAATGACAACCAGAACGAATAGGTATAATTCATTAGCAAGATATTAATTGATATTACAAAAATATTTAAAACCGGTTGTAACTTAGACAAGTGTTTTCTTTTAAATTTTGTTTTTTTTTTTCATATGATTTTTTTATTATTTAAAACTCGATAAATATTTAAAAGTATAGGAAAATATTACAATTGTGAATCTGCAAACTAATGGACTTTTACTTCAACAAAAATTATATCCTTAACCAAAATCGCTGTAGTAGGTGTATTTTTAAATCCATAATTAGATTTAAAAATGATGACTTAATGAATTTTGGGGAACAAACTGGTATGATCATAGGCTTTTTAATGGCTAATGATTATATCTGCCTCAGAATTTTTCGTATAATACTATGTGAATTATCTTGTTTTAAAGTTTAAAAAAAATATGGTTAAATAATAATTAATGTTGTAAATATTAAATGTTATCTTTACTTAATA
The DNA here is from genome assembly GCA_018249775.1 of Heliconius hecalesia formosus. Taxonomy (NCBI): domain Eukaryota; kingdom Metazoa; phylum Arthropoda; class Insecta; order Lepidoptera; family Nymphalidae; genus Heliconius; species Heliconius hecalesia. The sequence goes on along the minus strand of DWMY01000692.1, from coordinate 1,200 downwards.
GAATGGATCATCTTTCCAATGTGCTCAGATCTTTTCTTTCCCTTTGGAAAATATGTCTTATGCTCATGTTGATTAAAACAATTATTTAACCTACTTCAAAAAGGAATGTTCTCAATTTGGTTGGTACACATTTTTAAAAAGTTGTTATTTGTCACATTGTTCATTTTCGTTCCTTGCTTTGTTTTTGATATTTCGTGTTATGAACACGCTTCAGTAGTCTTGTTTAGACATTCAGATGTGATATTGAACTGAATGATATACATTCTTTTCGATTTAAAAATAGTTTATTCAATATGTTTTTAAGGATACTCTTGTATACTTAGTTATATAATTATTTAGACGGTTGCATAGATAACATTCTAAGACCCTTAAAGAAGATAAAATTGTATGACATTATTATTGTATGTTACATGATTGTATGTAAGATATAAGTATAAGATGGCCATGCAGACTAAAACTTTTCTAATAAAAACATGTACATAAAATAAGTTTCTTTTATTTTTTCTCTAGTAACTAATCAATTTTTTTATCACAGGTTGTTATCCGAGCGTCCATATCGCGTCTACATCGGATAGTACTTCGTTTGGATTGGAGTGCTTGTGAAACATAAAGTATCCTTGTATCTGAGCCGGGCTAACATCTTTTTGTTTCTCCATCACCCTGAAAATAGAATGTTTAAAGAAATTATATAATATAAGAAATTAGCTAATAAAAATATAATTCCTACCAATTTATAAAATTATATAGTAAATTGCATTAAAATATTTGACATACATTGGTAGTAGAAAGAAAGTTCAAGAGTACAAAAAGTATAATACAGAAAAAATTCAAATTCTAATAATATTTTCCTTGTTTTCAAGCCTAATGTGAAATGAACTCATTGAGAAAAAATAGGAAAAGAATTAACGAAACATACTTATTTGCGAATATTTTCGCATGTTCTGCTTCTTTGTAGAATCTCAGGAACATTAGTTCCACTTGTTCTCGGTCACAGTACCCAACATACTCTTTCATATCCACACGGCCAGGCCTTATCAAAGCTGGGTCTAACCTAAAAACATCAAGTTGCAGATCAATTTTTTGATGTATAAAATGTGACTTCGAAATCTTAACATCAATACCAACCAACTTAACGTTAAACTGAAATTCTGAATCAGATTCTATCAAAATGTACGGATTTATAAAATCTTCGCGATTTTT
>DWMY01000691.1:0-20562 GCA_018249775.1 Heliconius hecalesia formosus | reverse complement strand
AAAAAATAAAATAATTTGAAATTATAAATATTAATATATCGTTTTTTATTGTGCTTACTGTTTTTATTTAATGGTAATAATTTATTTCGCAAACTGTCTCACCCTGAAGCCTGCCCGAGCGCGCCTGGTTACGGCACGGGATGGGTACAGAGTTTAAGTTTAAGAGTTAAGCTGGGGAACCAACAAAATTTTTAACATTATAGTAATCAGCGTCACGCTGTATTCGACACTAGAGTGAAGAAATGGAAATATAAATTTAAGTAAATATTCCATCTCTTCGAGTGGGGATTGAACTCACAACCAGTCGGTTTTACAGTCACTCTTCGTGCCGCTGCGCCATGACTGGCCTCAATGCGTTACTGGCATTTTATGCTTTATTTTAAAAAGCTATTAGCATTCTGCACTCCCCTACACGAACTTTTAACTGTGCCACCCTTTATACTCTCCGTCGGCTCCGTCCTACTCCGTCTACTCTCCGTCTCCGGTACAACATATTTTGCTTCACCTATGTAAATAATTTTTTTTTAATTATGAGCAATAAAGTATATTCTATTATGTTAATATTTCTATTTCGCATTCACAGTACCCAAAATGCTTGGATGGACCAAATAATTGGAGTTATGGACATCAAGTTTTCTATTTACATGTGATAAAATTAAATACAGCATTTGAAGAACCAAAAGACTCAAGGGAAAAGGCGTTATTTAACCTACTTAAAAGAAAGGAGGGCTACGGTTTTTTAACTTTGCAACCCTTGCCTCGCCTTTGTAAATTCCCCATGTTTTTGTCAGTGGGCGAAGTTGAAACTTATTTAGAAGTCAATTATGCGACTGTTCGATTAGATTTGGCTTTATTTGAACTTGTCAAAAAGTGAGTACTTTTTTCATGCTATATCACACAGCATAGACAGAGGGAATCTAGTTCTAAGACACTCCGTTCGAACCCACAACCGTCTCGTTTAAAATCAGATGCTCTGCTCTGCCAAACAACTACCTAGAGTTAGTAGTTTGTGGTTGTGATATGGGTATTGTAAATTCAATAAAGACCACTGGGTTGAAATCTTTATTCTTAATGTTAAATAACTAACTAATTAAGAATTTTTTAAAGTACTTTTGTAAAATTTATAAATTGAAATTGTTTTTTTTAGTTATCATTTCTTCATATTTGACCAAGTGCTGGAAATAGCAAAGAAATTTATCACTTTCGATGGGCAAGTCAACAATTTATATATAGTTCCGGTCAATGACAATAATGGCTATAATATAAACTGGAACGTTTTGCAAACATATAAAGAGATCCGTCCAGTGGCCGAGCCTTCCTCGAGGGTATGTTATTATATTTCACGCTTTATTTACATATATGTGGCTTCGGTAATGATAGTATTATAGAACTAAATCAGTCTCTAAATCATAATAGTATGGGAATATATATATATATATATATCTAAGAACAGGGCATTTATCGTCGCTATCTTCTTCGTCGGGTGTTTCAACTAATTTATTCCCATACGCACTGTATTCATCGTAGGATATTTAGTAGAAGAATCAAATCAAATAGTAGTAGAAAAACAAATACATGTACATTTTTTCAATAACATAAAAACGTTTAATAATTATTATATCAGTTAAAAAGTTACCAACATGTGTATATGTATAATGTCTGAATGTGTCATTACATGTGTGGATATGTAATTACATATATAACATATGGATCAATAAGTCCGAGACTAACAATGAAAAAATTTTTTTTTTGCACCTTTTAGGGTGATGGTTGGGCAATGGTTCCAACGCTTTTCCAATTTTTCAATACCATGTTTATAAAAAAAATTATCTTTCGCTTCAAAATAAGTTTCAGTTTCAGCGATGACCTCCTCATTTGAGCCAAATCTTTTTCCCTGGAGCATTTTTTTAAGATCAGCAATGAGCCAGTAGTCACTGGGGGCATAATCTGGCGAGTATGGGGGGTGGGGAGGCAGATCAAATCCTAATTTGTTCAATTTTGCCATTGTTTTCATCGACTTGTGGCAGGGTGCATTGTCTTGGTGAAAAAGGATTTTTTTTCTCTGCATGTGCGGTCGTTTTTATGCGATTTCCTCCTTCAAACGCACCAGTAAGTCAATATAATAATCACTGTTGATCGATTTACCTTTTTCGAGGTAGTCAATGAAAATCACACCATGCGTATCCCAAAAAACTGACGCCATGACTTTGCCAGCTGACTGCTGCGTTCAGGGTGTTTTTACCCATTAAAAAACAATGTTTTATCAGAACACGAAACTCGGTTTTTTCCATTTTTTAAACAAACTACAAAACGACTTTACTCTAACCTCGATAACTCAGCTGTTTCTGGTCCGATCGACTTAAAATTTTGACACGTTTCAAGCAGTTAGAACGTTTTGCTAGATGTGTAATCACATGTGAGTATATGTGATTACATGTGAGAAAATGTGATCAAATGTGTGTGTAATTACATGATCGATCGATATCAATTTCTGATCACATGTGGATGTTTGGCAGTCACATCAATATTTTTTTTAATACTAATATTTTATATGTTGTTGTTCTAGGAAAGAATGAATCTTAATATCACAAGAGAATCCTACAAAGACTCAGTTGTTACACCCTGGTATAGAGGAAATATATTACCTGACAGGTATGTATTATTTTTGGATGTTCTTTCATAAATATTATCTTAACAACTTTTAAGTAGACAAACAACCTGTAAGTGAATATTTAGGCATACTAAAAGGTGTAGCAGGATAAGTATAAAAAGCTGCACTAGTTACAAATGAATCATTGTTATCATGATTGTATTGGTTTTTATGCAGAATGGTGACAAATGTGAAATTATTTGGCTCTAACAGTAAGGGAGTTATTGGGGCTACAACCGTGAAAGTAAATATTTGTTTTCTCGGGATTTATTTAAAATATATTAATGACATTTCTACTATACGGGAACGTAGTGCTTAAAACACTACGTTTGCCACTTTCCGCTGAATTCTGCAGGCATTGCGTGTTGCCACGCTACGCTTCGTTGCCAAAGCGAGGAAATGAAAATGCAAAATAATAATTTTCCAGAGTGGTAATCAAGCCCACTACCCTTACGTATAAGTCGCACGCTTCTGCGCCACTACACTCCTTTGTATATTCACCCATATATCAATTTACAGATATATAGTATCTGATGTACTGGAATATATGACACCGGAGTCGACATTCGATGCGGATTATTTTGAGACATACGAGCACTACTATTCCAGTAAATACAACCTTCAGATTGTTGGTAAAAAGGACCAACCGTTACTTGAGGTATTCATAAGTTATATATTTTTTATTTTTATTTTTCACCGCCCAATTTTCAACGAGACAAAGCTCGAAGTTGAGTTCCATCAATCAACACGCAATATCTTGATAATTGGACGGTGCGTGAGGAACAATTTGGATTGACATTAGGTTTTTTGTGACAGCCACTTGAGAAGTTATAAAAATCACTTACAAAATAAGCAAATACTACACACAGGTTCGCAATATAAGCACACGTATGAATTGCTTACTTCCTCGCGCGGCCACCATCAAGGCGTTTACCGATAAACAAAGGAAATTAGTATCTATGGCGCAAGGCGATGATAAACCGAGAGGTTTCTCCGAAGTATTCATACCAGAATTCTGCATTAAATATGAATATCCTGGCGTGTTGTGGTATAAAGCGGTTTTGCTACCTAGTATTATGCACAGGTGAGTAGGACTTTTAATTTTTCATATGTAAATCACTAAACACTACCCTTGTACTTTACAGTCAATTTGTTTTGAAACTATTAAACCTCAAAATTGCAAAGCACACATGTGAATTGCTTCACAAACAAGCATCGCAAGCTCGTCGTCTTTCTGTATTTTCGTTTTTAATTCACTTCTGTAAAAGGACAAGGGGTTTATCAATTCGACTGATTTTTTTTAATGTTTGTTACCTCAGAAGTTGTGACTGGATTTCGATGATTCTTTTTTTATTTGAAAAATTGAAAAATTGAATAGATTTTTTTTATTTGGTGCTTCCCCATTTTTATTTGGTCCATTTCTGACCATATTACCCATGAAAAAATTACATAAGTTTTAAATTAGCATTAAGTATGTGCGATACAAGCGGACGAATAACTCAATATCACGCAAACCAATTTCCATAATTAAAATCAGCTTCACGCTATATCCCGCACACAGCAGGATAGGCAGCGGGAACCTAGTGTTAAGACACTCCGTTCTCCACTTTCTGCCGAATTCTGGAGGCATTGCGTTTTGAGTGGCAGAACTCAACGCCGCGCTTAGCCTCGATACTAGAGCGAAGAAATGGAAATATAAATTTAAATAATATTTCAGCTCCTCGAGTGGGGATCGAACCCACAACCAGTCATTCCTTTTTTTTGTGTATCCTACACTTAATGGGTAATCGCTTCAGTGTTCGGTTAAGTCTGTTTCAAGTTCTGTTCTGCAGTTATTATTTATAATTAAATATTGATTTATCTTAGTAATTAAAAACATAGCTATTATCATGTTTACTTCTTAGCATAATCAAAACATGACTTAATATTTAAACATTTAAAAAAATGTTACTATTATTTATTTCGTATGTAATTTGACGCATTCCGTAATTATATCTTGTTCTAGAATAAACATGCTGCTCATCGCTGATGAGCTGCGGTCAGAAATTGCAAAAAGTATAAAGACTGGACAAAAGGTATTATTAAAAGGTAGGAACAACACCATTCCTTTGCATTGTATATTTTATTTACTAGCGAAATTTCGACATTAATATAACTAGAGAACCAATTACCGCTCGTTATACGCGTTGCCATAGCAACGTGCAAAAAAAATGTTTTCTAAAAAGTATTTTTCTATCTTAAGTGTAGTGTGCGTTAAAATACATTAAGTATAAAAAAAAATGTTTTTTTTATGCATTCTTTTAAAGCTTCACGCTGTATCCCGCACACATCAGGGTAGGCAGAGGGAGTTTAATATTAAGACACTCCGTTCCACACTTTCCGTTGAATTCTTGAGTGTCGGAACTCAAAACATCGTGTTTTGCGTCCACACCAGAGCGAAGATATGGATGATATGATTTTTTTTACTGCGCTCCTCTTCATAAACTATAGCTGCGCTTAATTTCATAGTCCGCCGTACCATTACTGTAAGAAAGAGTACAAAGTTTTTGCTTCACATATTTATATATAGATGTTTGTCTTATAGCATCATGAAATGAAGGTAAATGTTGGGATTTTTTTTACAAATTTCTACTACACGAGGATTATTATTAAGAATAATAATTTGGCTACAGAGATTGCACTTCTGAAATGTGGTTTAATATTGTTTGATTTTTATTTAACTAAAATTTTCGTTGTAATTCGAATATTTGGGAAAAACACACACTCAAATATATATTCACTAGAAGGCGCGCGCGGCTTCGCCCGCGTATTTGCACCCTTAGGGGTGAATTCTAAAAAAAACCACGAAACACGTGTTCAATAAAATATTTTTAACAGACTGATTTTGAATTTTTATAAAAATCGGTGGTGATTTTTCCATATAAACTTTCAACCCCCTATTTGAACCCTTAGGGGGTGAATTCTAAAAAACCATGAAATACGTGTTCAATGAAATATTTTTCAGTTCAGTTCTTCATTTATGGCGCTTCGAGCGTGCCAGTTGAGCACTAATCACTTCGCCAATGTCACGTTGTATATTTTTAAGAGTCTAAATTTCAAATTTTATTAAGATCCGTGGTTTTTTTTCAAAATCCCTTCTTAGTGGATGTCCAGATTAGGAAAATAAAAATCTGTCCAAATTTCACGTTTCTACCATCAATGGTTACGGCTGTGCGTGCGTCTTACCTCGGTCAGTCAGTACATGTCCTTTTATATATATAGATTAATAGTAAAAAATACAAAATGACATATTGAAAGTGTCTTTTATTTTTTTAGCTTTACACTATATCCCGTATATAGAGACGACAGACGAGGGAACATATATTTAGAACACTCCGTTTCCAATGCCCAATTTTCAAAACATAGTGGCGCAACTCAATCTTGCGCTTTCTTCTGACAAGAGTGTGGAAATAAAAATAATTAATTCTCCCCATTGGAATTCGCATCTACGATCGTCGCGCTTACACCCAGAAGGTATGCGCCTCTGCTCTGCGCCACAACGGCTTATTTCTTCTGTTTTGTATATAAGTCCATAATGAAGTAACAAATAACACTTCCCATCATATACAAAGTGTCAATTTATGGTTTATGAATCAATCTATTGACGCACGATATATTGGCGTAGTGAATATCCGAGGAGCAATAAGGACTTGCACTCCAGCTTTTATTGTTGTTGCCTTTATTGTTTAATGAAAGTATTTACAATATTTAATGGACATGCAATATGACAAAAACTATTATTTATTTTGTTTTTGTTTTTTCAATTATTTTGTTTGTTAACAATGAACAGATAATTGTGACCTGTCCTTCAATGAAATTGAAGCAGAGAGAAATATAATTTCAGAAGAACGAAAACAGAAACGTCAGAAGACAGGTAAAAATGCCAAAAGGCTGCAATGTTTTTTTTTAAATTGACGAAAACGAATTCGGACGTTTCTCAAAGCTATGATGAAGAGACATTGTTACATTATGACTTTTTAAGTCAAGGATTTAATAATACAGATGCAGCATACATTTTATATGGCTTACAAATGGATATAAAATTTCATATTGTTTTAAATATTTGAAATGAAAATATAATTTAAATGATAACTCCACTTGAGTTGGTTTAAGAAAACACTAGAGAAGAAATTAGATTTTTAAATTGGCAATATTTGAATATATTTAAATCAGAATGAAATAATTAAAAATTAATTAAGTAACATATCTGTAAATCTAGAAAGAAATATAACAATTAAGGAATCTAATGAAGATACATCGTAACATTATATCTACGTACAATTTATTGTTCACAAATAAATATTCGACTTCGCGTTTGACTAAGAACATTCTGAAATATAAGAAATATCAGCATTATAACTTGACTAGAGATTTTCAGAAAATACTAGTGATGATTCTCAAGCTTTTAAAGAAAACGGTAAATAATCACTAAGTATAATATACATAAAATATTATAGATGCTGGATTGTAAAGGATAATTTTTAAGCATATATAAAAATTGGCATCAAATCTCCTCGATCCTGAGCATATTTAAATACTTAATTACATAATTTTCTACGCTTCCTTGCTTTTAATAAATATGAATATATAAGAAAAAAATTAAATTTTCAAAACAAGTTGCAAATGATGAATAAAAAATGAATAATGGAAGTCAAATACAGACAAATTAACGTGAAACACGAAAAAATCGTAGTAAAACAACGTACCGTCAAAAGATTTACATAACATTAATCCAACAACTGTTAATTATATTGAAAATTATATTTTATGTAAAAGTGTGATTATTTTGGAAAGATGACTGTAAATATGGTGGCTGAAACCAATCTCGGGGAAATTAATTATTTTTAAGGTACCAGAAATGGAAATAAGATGGGCATAGCAACTTGGAAGATATAAATTAACTAGTTATATATAAAAATTATCCACATATCTCTTACCACTATAATTAATTGTAACGTTTTACAAGACTACCCAAATTGCGTTTATTAACAAATGTCCTTAAAGTGCGAAACTAAAATATTTAATAATGTTATTATCTTAAGTCACTTATTGACTGTTCACAGGAGAGGAATGGCTACCAATCGAAGTAGATTTATCAGTGGCCGAAAAATCTTTGCTTTCCAATGTTGAAGAACCAGTACCTGTGACAAGTATTGACAGGTCAATATATTATTGTCTTCCTTTTCTTTAATTTTTTATGCTTTACTTTTATAATATAATCTTTTTTACAACTTACAGAATCAACAATCCAATCGATGATAGCGTACAAAAGTCTCCAAATATTATGTCCGTCAAAGAAAGTGTGTATCAGCTTCAGAAAAAGAAAATAAGCAAAGAGTACCCGTGGGATGTAAGTAAAACAGTCATTTAAAATGGGTATAATATAGACGATCACCAGAAATATTTTTAAGACCCTAAGCCTAAGTAAAGTAAATAATCCAAAAAAATTAAGTTGACTATATAAAAATGATTCTAAAGTTTATCATATTATGATCCAAAATAAATAAACAAACATTATCATATTTGCACACATTGTACAAATATTCTTTTTGTTTCCCAAAACAGATAAATGGCCACCAAATAATGTCTTACACAACACATAAAGAAAATTACTATCAATATCTTTACTCTAAATTAGTTTGACGTCATCCAAAATAAATAAATTGTTCACTTGTTAATCCAATAATTTGAAATGAAAATTAAACTTTAATCTTTTCATGTTGCTTTTGATGTTTTTATTTTACAGAAATATTGAGGCCGTCGTGGCGCACAAGGGTGTGACAGTAGTGTGTGGGTTTGATTCCCATTCGGAGAATTAATTATTATTTATTAACATTTTCATTTCTTAGCTCTGGTACCAAGGCAAAAGTCCGACATTGAGTTCCGTCACTTAACACGCAATGCCTTGAAAAATTCGGCGGAAAGTGGGCAACGGAGTACCGAATATTGACAGTAGGTTCCTTCTGTCTACCCTGCTATATGCAGGATACATTGAAGCTGATTTTAATATTAAGATATATATTTTATACTATATTAATACTATATTATCAAATTTAATTAATTTCATATAACAATGAACAAGTGATGTATGTTTGGGAAGCCCAGTATATTATTTGATATTTAATAAATGTTCCGGCGATCGTTAGTATTTTTAGCCCAGCAAAAAATAACAAATTAAAACTCGTGACATATTGCTAATATGTATTTAGTGACAATATATGATATTTAGTATGAAGTGTATTTTAAAGGCGTCCATATATTTTTATTTATATTAAAAATTGGATTCATTTACTAATATTTTTGAAACACAATTTGGTGGCCATATTGATATCCATTTTGGTGAATGTTTCGAATTTTATTGGCAGTAAAATAAATATATTTCTGGGCGGCACTTAATTTAACACAATCCATTTACATTTAGGCAAACAAATACATACTTCTGTAGATATAGAAACTTCTAATGTAGTAAAACATACACTATATAAAAATAAAACGATTGATATAAAACAGACACCAAATGTTAAGTGAAGCTTGCTAGAATCCAATAGTGAAAACTGCATTGAAATCGGCTAAGCCATTTCTGAGATTATCGTGAAGAAACGCACAGACAAACAGACAAAAAAAATAAAATTAATACTTTGGGTTCTATTACATTAATGAAGGCCAATAATATACTTTTTAAGTTTTTATATATCCTCCAAGTACAGACACCGATCCGTTACGATTTTATTATGATTATGGATATATTCTATTAATTTCTCCTAATTTCTTGATATTGTTGTTAAAAACGATAATTTTTTTTACAATAATTACACTCCACTTTTAGCATTACTATTAGCATTTTCGTCTAAAAAGAGATTTGACCATCTTAGTGACATTTTTTTACAAAAACATATTAGTAGCTTTTTACAAAAATTTACTAAAGCTATTAATACTAAACTAAAAGTGACGTTTATTTACAGTTTACATACAAAAGAAGCGCGTAATTGACCTTAGCTGTTTTGCAAAGTAATAGATGTCGCTACTCTCTATATGTAATTAATCGTGTTTAAAAATAATACATCAATAAATAACGCATCAAAATATGACACTCGTTATAAATAAATAACAAGTAAATCCGTAATTAAAAAATAATAGTTATTTTTATTAGCTATTTAGTATATAATGTAACGAACACTTGTAATAAATTTATTGTTTGTTATTTTCCATTAGGAAAGCCAAGAGCCCATCGACATCGATCGCAATCTGTCAACAGTAACATTGATGGACATCGAGTGTTACGATATGTTTGTAACGTCGCCATTGTTCTCTGTAGAGCAAGACCCCCTCCGCGCACCGTTACATACTGTTAACATGTCCACTGCGATATTACCGCCGCCGATAAAGTTAGTATTACTTTGTTTGTCATATCATATAAATTATGTATAGAACAGTACATATAGAACTTAAGCTGATGAAACCTTTTGTTATTTTTTATACTCCATATAGATAGGAAGTTGTTATAACTTAACGCCGTGATACGAGAACGAGCAATTGAAAATAATTCATACCTCCGAGTCGAAATCGAACCCACAACTGCGGCTTTTACAGACAGACGCTTTGCCGCTGCGCCACAACGACTACAACCATAGATAAGTCATAATTTCCAATAAATATGATTTCAAATATTATTTTCCAGTTCTAGCATAAATCAATATTTAATAATGGAATAATGATAATGAAATAATGGAAGGCTAAAATTTCATTAAAATTACCAAAATTGTATAAAAAAAACTTTTTGCTTTTTGCTTTATAGGTACATTGATAAAATAGATATTTTGACGAAGAAACCTACAAGAGGCCCAGAGCTACGTGATATTTTAGCAGCTCTTACTACTATAAATTCTCACGATACATTTAATTTGGAGAGAGTGGAGACGTTAGGAGACGCGTTCTTGAAGTTTGCAGCAAGTTTATATCTGTTCCACAAATTTCCCAAACTGGATGAAGGTCAACTTACGAATATTAAAGGAAAACTTATTGGAAACAGGTTAGTTTATATGCAGACTGTCAACTCCTTAAACTTGTGATTTATTTGTTATCTGTATATTTTCAAGTTAATATTAAAATTAGAAATTTCGGCTTTAGAAGTTAATTTAATTATTCATTCTTCACTTTTTTTTTTATTACTAATACAGTTGACTTTAATTCATTTAATTTAAAAATAAGTTAATTTTTTGAAAGAGATGAAGAAAGGACGGAATGCAAGATTTGTGTGAATGGTAAGATATTAGAACGAGTGAATGAAGTGGTATACTTGGGAAGTATGTTCAGTAGAGATGAAAGATACGAGATGGATGTGGAAAGGCGTATTGCTGCCGGTAACAAGGTTAGCGGAGCCTTAGCTGCATTGATGAGACGGCAAAACATCAGCACATCTCAGCTGGCGTTTGGCCGTACACAATGCAGTTTTGGTACCGTCTCTGTTATACGGCAGCAAAACGTGGGTATTACAGAAGAAGAATGAAAGAAAGATGAATGCTGTGGTGATGAGATCTCTTCGTAGGATATGCGGAGTCAGCATAGTTGATCGAATCCGCAATGAAGAGGTACACAGAATGGCAGGTACTAGCGAGGATATCACGGTGAGAATGAAGAAGAACGTGCTCAGCTGGTTTGGGCACGTCGAACGAATGAGTGATGAAAGAATGGCAAAGAAGATTTATGATGGAAAAGTGAGCGGTAAGAGAGATAGGGGGAGACCTCGGTTGACCTTCGAAAACACAGTATCAAAGATACTGGAGGAAGGTCACGTAAAAAGCATGAGGACCCCCCGGAGGGCATGTATAAAGAGGTTGATGACAGTGGACGAGGCGAAAGAGGTATGTAGAGACCGTCGTGTTTGGCGCTCCGTTCTCTCTGATTACCCCGCTAGGGATAAAGCGTGAAGCTAGTGTAGTCACACACACTACACGCTTTATAATGTGTAAAAATAATTTACGACAAAAGAAATGAGACAAAGTCTTAAGATACTCCATTCTTCACATTTCGCTCAATTTCTGGAACAGTAGGGTTGAAGTCAGCCCCGCGGATAGATTAATTTACAAAGTAGGTACTATGCTAATATGGTATTGTTTATTAACAGGAACTTATACTACGCAGGAGAACGTATAAATTTGGGCGGAATGATGAAAGTAGAACAATTTAGCCCACGACGGGACTTTGTAGTACCAAGTTTCTTTGCACCGAAAAAATTGATCTCTTTCATTGAAAAACATCATGTAAGTGAATTTTATTATTATTTTTTTGTCTATTATTATTTTGTTGTCTCGTGTTTCCTGTTATAATACATTTTTAAAGTTTTAAAACAGGAGACACGAGACAACAAAGTATTTTTTTATTTTTTTTTTGTTGTTTTTTTATTTATTTTTTTCTTTATTTATTTATTTTTTCAATTTCAAATTAAAAATTAACTTAAAATTAAAGATGCAATTTAATGACGAAATTTCTGAAAATTGAAAAATTGTGTTTTATTCAATATTTTTTATATAGTTTTTTTTTATATTTCTTTCGTAGAATATTTTTTTATTATATTACACTATTAGGGGAAATTGCAAGAATAAATAATTCACACTACACAAGATATTTATTATCTAACCGGTTACCACTCACATTAATCTTAAATTGAAAGTCTTGTTCCTTCTCGTTCATCGTCTTGAATCTCTTACAATAAAGTACTTAACTTAAAATACACAAAAAATGTCAAATACAAATAAAAAAAATAGGCAAAATAAGGATACTTATATAAAATCAGTCTAAATTATTTGTGAGAGCCACATTAAAATCTTAAAGACGCGTTTAAGATATTACCAATACTGATTTAGTAAAATGATCCTTATACATTCAATAATAATTGAAAATAATAATTGAATAATTAATCCTAAACACACAACCACACGAATATTGAGTGACATGGACTTACAATCTATACTTTGGACTTAAATTGGTCAAAAAAGCCATCATACACAAACAGAAAAACAAAAAAATGTTATAGTTCTATATCTAACGTGGTCGATATCGATTTATATAGTTTTTAAGTAATATATCGTAAAAGTAATAAATTAATTAAGCCCTGATTATATGACATATAAACGATATATATCGGTATCCTCCAGTAAAAATAACAATGGCTGAGCAAAAAAAACACACACAAATCACCCAAATTTAAGTTCAACTTATAGATATCAGTCGAAAATTGAAAAATTTACTATAATAATAATATTAAGTACGTTTGTACTTTGCATTAAACTTATTGAATTCGGCGACGGATTCAAAAAAGTCGTCGACTAGCGCTATGGGCGTGTGCAAAGCGGCGAAGTGTCCGCCGAAGTCTAAAGTGGTCGAATGGACTAAGTTTGGAAATTTGTCTCTAAGTATCCAATCAGGTTGATATATCACTTCGTGTGCGAAGTTGATTGCAGCCGTTGGTACTTTTGTTGGTATGCTGAAAAAGATATTTATTTAATTAATTTTAAATTTAATTTGTTAAACTTAAGTTGCTTTATGCATTACTATTTAGTATTTTAAGAAACCCTAAAACGAGAACATGGTGTTGATACTGGTGGTGTTCCCCATTTTCAGTCCAATTTTCGAGCTGATGCGCATTGAGTGGCGGCAGTCAACGCAGCGTGGCGCAGCGGCACAAAGTGTGACTATAAAACCGACTGGTTGTGGGTTCGATCCCCACTCGAGCAGGATTTACTTAAATTTATAGTTCCATTTCTTCGCTCTGGTGTCGGGGCAAAGCGCGGCGTTGAGCTCTGCCACTCAACACGCAATGCCTCCAGAATTCGGCAGAAAGTGGGGAACGGAGTGTCTTACACTAGGTTCCCTCTGCCTACCCTACTGCGTGCGGGATACAGCGTGACGCAGATTTTTTTTTATACTATATTTCACACAGAGATTTTATAATATTATATTATAAAAATAGTGACTGATCCTAAAAGATACTCACTTATGTAGAACAAACACTTCAGGCCACGCGAACGCTTCAGCGTATATTCTAATAGAATAAGTTATTTTCTCATTCGCCCACATTATCGTCATAGTATCCAACAGGTCGTCAATATCCAAATTGTCTAAACCTCCGTGCAAAGTGTCTAATTGGTTTCTATGGCAGCAAATGCCAATCTTCTCGAGCGCATACGCCGCGATACCAGCGGGAGTATCTGTCAGAGCGGCACCTGGAAAAGGTTGGCATGTTCAATGAACGATTTTATCAACAACTTTGTCACCTCTATGTATAATATTTCGTTTAGCTTTACGCACTCCCATATAGCATATAACAGATGTAGGGTGATAGGTAATTAGAGTAGGCACTCTATTCTTAATTTTCCACCCAATTTTTGAGACATATTGAGTGGTGGTACTCAACGATGCGCTTTGCCTTCTTATCAGAACGAGGACATGAAAATAATTCATTACTCAGAGTGGGAATGGAACCTACAACCATTGTGTTTACACTCAGATGCTGATGCTGTCAGACGCTGCACTACGATATTGATACGATATAATTATTTATAAAAATATTATTTATTACATCTTCTCAGATAACATCGTGCACCTTCCTTCCTTCTGTCCATATATGAATGCTGATACAAATTTTATCTTAGATATTTACTCATCTTATTAAGGCTTGGATCGCAGATTCTCATTCAATTATTCATAGATACTAGCTTCACTCGCGTGGTCTAATAAAATAACTAATAACTTAAAATTGTATGAGAAACACATTATACGTACTCTAATTACCCGAGATAAGTCTGAGGCAAGTCGTGGTGCAGGGGCACAAAGTGTGACTGTGAACGCGACTGGTTGTGGGTTCGATCCCCACTCGAGGAAATAAAATATGTGTATGTCTTTATGAGGCCAGTTTTTTTTAGCGGAACTCAATGCCGCACTTTGCCTCGATAATAAAGACATAGCTTCACGCTGGATCCCGCACACAGCAGGGTAGGCAGAGGGAACCTAGTGTTAAGACACTCCGTTCCTCACTTTCTGCCGGATTCTGGAGGCATTGCGTGTTGAGTGGCAGAATTCAACGCCGCGCTTAGCCTCGATACCAGAGCGAAGAAATGGAAATATAAATTTAAGTAAATATTTCATCTCCTCTAGTGGGAATCGAACCCACAACCAGTCCGTTTTACAGTCACACTTCGTGCCGCTGCACCACGACTGGCCTCAGGCCTGGCTTGAGATTAGCACGTTCAATCAAACACCTGCTTGCTGCTACATTCTTCAGGAGTGCTATATAACATTACGGTGTAATTCTTAGTAAGCCTTAAATAGCGAATACGGCGATGGCGTTCAATAATAATAATATTGAACGCCGTCGAATTGCTTTAAGCGCGTGCGGTGCACAAATAGTTAAATATATGTCAATACAATGTATAACAAAAATATTCTACTTTATTAATTCTTAAAAATAGTCCGCGACACCATACATCTATCTCTTATACATAAATCCCGAGGGTTTTATGA
This sequence comes from Heliconius hecalesia formosus, assembly GCA_018249775.1. Classification (NCBI taxonomy): domain Eukaryota; kingdom Metazoa; phylum Arthropoda; class Insecta; order Lepidoptera; family Nymphalidae; genus Heliconius; species Heliconius hecalesia. Next base: position 5,354 of record DWMY01000691.1, on the reverse strand, counting down.
CAAAAAAATATTAAAAATTGTTAGGTGATATTACACCGATTTTTATTTGACCTGAATATTGAAACTTACTAGCGAAAGATATTCTATCATCAAACAAAATTTGGCTTTTATAGCGTGTAATTTGGACGTATACCTATCGAGAAAATGTTGAATTAAAATAATAATAAATAATTCAACGTTTTATTTAAGGCCGCAAGGCTAGGTTCGATTCGCGCAGGGGGCGCCCTTGCCGCCGATGACATCCTAAGCAGCTACATACGTAGCTTGCACTTTCTCAGAATTATTAAAATAAATTATTCATGATTGAATATATAATAGAAAAAACGTAGATGGATTATAAAATAATTATAGGTGGTATGCGGGCAAAGCCTTATAGCCCTAGTTTATATATAATACAAGAAGCTTTATACATGATTAGCGCAAAACATTGTTGCTAATTAAAACTATAAAAGGTTAAAGTACTTTGCATTACAGCGTCTAAGCAAAGCAACTAGATAAGATAACAAAATAGTTGTAGTTACATTTATTTAGATGATAACGCTATTCAAGGCTAATCAGCTATCGGCTAAGAATATCTTTCTGATAAATATTTATGAAAAATATTTATAAATAGAAACTTATAAAAAAAAGTTAGAAATCGTTACAAAATTCCCTTTTAAATCCATTTATAGTGTTCCTGAAGTATACAAATTTATATATTATACTAAAAAAATATAAACTATAGGTACACTTGTGTAATTATAAAAGTAAAAAGGCCATTGAGGCGCAGCGGGACAGCATCTGAGTGATCGTGATCGTTGCGGGTCCAATCCCCACTCAAGGGGATGAATATTTTTTATTTCTCCGCTCAGGTGGACCAAGTGCGGCGTTGAATTCCGGCACCTAAAACAAGTGTCCTGAATTCTGTCGGAAAGCGAAGAGGAGCTACAACAGTAGACTATCTAAGCGTAAAGCTATAAAAAATAAACACATACCAATCGTATCAGGTTTTGTAGCATGTAGATGGAAGTAACCGCCCTCTCTCACGAAATACATAAGATAATCTTTTATTGGATACAATCTTTGTTCAAAATTGCTATCTACTATAAGACTAGGGAATAGTGATCCAACGAAGTACTTGACCATGCTTATTGGTCTCGATGATACTGGCATGTTTGTGTGAAATCTGAAATTATTTTTCTATTAATTGATTTTATTATATTAGATAATTTCTTCTTCTCTTTGTTATAAATAGAGATATTGCGTGCCGAGTTGTGAATTTTTAGTGTTATTCCACACTTAGGAAAGAAAAATACTTATTTAAAAAACGTATAAAAGTTTTATCGTAGCGGGACTCGAACCCGCCTTTGTATATATATTTTTTTATACTGAATTAGACCTGCGTTTGTTTGCATGAAGTCTGATGAGCGTTTATGCGGTATATAATATGTATATTGCACTTTATCTTATTTAAAGCAAACCGTATAAATATGCTTTAATAAAAATATGATTTTCTTCAAATGAAATTTGGATACACTACTACTACCATCGCATTTTCTATAAAAACTACATAAATATTATTAATTTACTAGGATCACTTTTCCAAGCAACCAAAGTTGCTTACAAATTAATTTCTAAGTCTTTGTGCTCATTTAAGTACATAAATTCTATTTATAAGATATAATAGTAGTACGTAATAATAGAATTATTCTATCTCTTATATATAATGAATGACATTCATGCATTATGTAATTTAATATTAAGTTCACGGTTCTAGTAATGAATATAACTAATAAATAACATTGTCTTTCGATGTATTTAATTGAGTAAAAGTTATTATACTCGATTCACTAAGGCATGAGATAAAAGGTAAACATGTCAAAAAAAGTTTCTTTTACATTACAGGTTTGATGGAGTTATTATATTAATTAAAAAATATATATTTTAAGTATTAATTCGCTAATCACACTGTAAATAGCCATAAAATTTATTATAAGATAATAATAAGAGATTATATAAGATAATAATCTTATAATTGAATACCAGTAAAGCGGAGAAAATTTTTTTTACAAAATTTATAATTTTTTTCTATCCTAAAATATACAGTTATTTTCGTAATATCATTTAAATATTTATATTTTCAAATTTTATAAAATTGCACACTGTATATATAGTATATAAAAAGAAGTAATTAAGTAAAAAGAAACGAAAACGAAAAGTAGTAAGAAAAAAGAACTATAATAAAAAATAAAGATTGTTTTCATATTTAAAGCCAAGAATATTTTAACTTAAATTTTAAAAATGTTTTTATGCACCCGGTTTTTTTATTTTCAATAATATTCTTTAAATATGTCATGTACATGAAAAACACCTAAAGGTCAACTTCTTCTCAAACTTCAAACACATTTTAGTACTATAAAAATAAATTATATCTCGTAATTAATATTTATATTAGAACATTATTGTTCTAATATTATTAATATTAGAACATTTTGTCATCCGTCAGATTATATCCACCAGTTCAATCAGTTGTTATTTTTATTATTGTTGTTTTTTTTAAGTAAGAAACTTAAAAGTTTTGTTAAGTTTAAAATTATTTTCTGGTTGTTCTGTTTTTGTTATATTTTGTATTGTTTTTATTATTTTGATATTTATATACTCGTACTTTAGAACAATGAGTAAATCTGGACCAAGTAACGCTTGCACTTTGACATGAATAATAAAAGCTTTAAGCTGCACGGAATTAAATTGTTACTAGCCGATACAATAAAAAATACAACAGTAGAAGCTTGGCAATGCTGCATTGACCATGTGATAAAAGAAGAGCAAAATATGAAAAAAAATGTTCATTTAACAGATAATGGTGGACCGTTTCGTCATTGATGTTGGTGACAGTTTCTCAGAATCCTCCGAATTCTAATAAATAATTGAATAATAGATATATTAAGTTTTATTATTCTAATAGTTAAGTAACTTTTAGTAAAACTTGTACATTTTCATTTTATTTTTTTGTTATTCTTATTTTATACAAAGGTATTTTATATATAACTTTCAAGCACAACAATCAATAATGCTGTATATAGAAAACTCCACGTAAAATAAATTAAATACAAATAAAAAAATACAATAAAGTTTGAAAAACAGAATTTTTTTGTTTACGTTTTGTCTCATGCCATAATGAATCGAGTATACGTATATTATATGTACATTGAACTATAATTTTATTGAAAGTAATATATTATTATATATTACTTTATTTTATTTTAACTGTTTGTCAATACATTGTTTTTATTAAACAAAAGTAAACATATAATGGCGTAGTATGGAGATGTCTGACTGTACCTGATTTATTACGATATTTTACATACTGTGATTGTGTCCTTAATTTAGGAATTAGTTATTTTAACTATTTGGTCTTATACCTCTAAAAAGAGCGGAATGTCAATAACTGAGTTTGTTAACTAGTTGTTAGTAGTTTCAAAATATTTCTCATACTAATCAATTAAGATAACCGAACACTCAACATCAGCATATTTGTAGTCTTTGACTTGTTTGATGCTTAAATAGTTTATAAGTTTGACGTCACACGAGAAAGTAAGACAGACGCGCGTGTCAAAGATTAACTTAAGTTGGACACAGATTGAGTAAATACGAGGTCATTAACACTATACAACAAAAACGGAAAAATGATGACACAATTAAATAAAGAGAAGAGAAGCAAACTTCAACTTTTCCTTTTTTTTTCTTATTTTCACATTATCACACAATGTGGTTACGTACCATGCCATTACTTTAACTTTACTGCTTAAAGACTATTATGTATTTATATGAGATGATTTTACCTTACCCTAATATTTCGTCTGGAAATAATGTTGCCATATGAGTCCCTGCTTGGGATCCCCAGTCACCTGCTTGTATATAAAATTTCGTAAAGCCCAGTCTTCTCATCAGGTTTCTCATAATTATGCCAATCTGTACAGGATTAAATCCAGGCTTGTTGGTACCCTGTAATACAAACAGTGCGGTCAATAATATAACATGATATAAATAATATAGATATTTATTATATTTATATGTTATAAATATAATAAGTATCTACATTATCGCAGGTTATGGCGCAGTGTCATAAAGTGTGACTGTAAACGCGACTGGGTCTAGGTTCGATCCTCACTCGAGGTAATGAAATATTTATTTTAATTTATATTTCCATTTTTTCGCTCTGGTGTCCAGACAAAACGCGGCGTTAGGATCCTCCACTCAGCACGCAATTCTTCCAAAATTCGGCAGTAAGTTGGGAACGGAGTGTTTTGACATTAGTTCCTTCTGCCTACATTTCTGATGAGATCTTGATTTTAAATTAAATAAATATTCAAAACACAACTATTAACCGAAACTAGTTCTAAGATGGTATTGTTTTATAACTATTATAGCGTTATTGTCGTTTGAAAGGTTAATACGGTAAGGTTAAAGTAATATAATTTTGTATAAGAATGAACTTGAAAATACTATTCATTGTTTATAATTTAATAGTTTTCCGTCATTATATTCCTACTTAAAAATATTTGCATACCATATTATTGAGGTAACAAGAAGCCTAAATACGAAGCTTGTGAATCTTGAGTCCTTTCGTTTCTAAGTCCTGTATTGTTGCTTATTTTCTATAATTTTCATCTAAATATACATATGAAATACTTATTATGTATGTAATTTACGAGAACTCATTATCATTGAAGATAATTGCATTATTTTGCGTCAGTCGTAATCGGTTTTATCGTTTTAAAATATTACAAAGTAGATTTTCGCTTGTTAAATTGTTGTTTATTTTTAAGCAAAAATTAAAAAAGTAAATATTTTACTTTTTAGTCATTCGTAAGGGCTATTTTGAGCATTAAAATATCTGCATTCCCATACGCCCCAACTATTAATAGGGTAAGTACCAGTAGTAAACATTTTATTACCTCTGAAAATCCAAAACCCGGCAAATCAACGGCAACAACTTCGAATACGAAATCGTATCCGTCCCTCGGCGTCGTAAGCATAGGTATCACTTTGTCAAATTCCTTGGAAGAGCTCGGCCACCCGTGCATCATGAGTAGGGGAAGTATTTTCTTATCTTTCACATCTGGCTTTACTCTCATAAATTGAATGTCCAAACCTTGAACTTTCGTTTTAAAGTGGGGAAACTGATTTAATCGGTCAGCTCTCTCTTTAAAATTATACTTTTCCAACCAATACTTGAGTATCTTTTCCAGATATATTGTATTCATTCCATATTTAGATTGCATGCCGTCTAAAGGCGGTGTGTAAGGGCGTCTGTTGCTTAATCGGTTTTTCAGATCTTCGATCATCTGCAAACAGTTGTTACGATCGCTAAG
>DWMY01000690.1:0-20574 GCA_018249775.1 Heliconius hecalesia formosus | reverse complement strand
TGTGTTTTTTTTTTTTTTTTTATTTTATTATAGTGTGTTGGGGGGGGGGGGGGGGGGGGGGGGGTTTGATAACAATGTCAACAATCACTGCACGGCGTGCTACTCGGTCTACAAGTATCTATATCAAGTCTATTGGCAACAATATGACTGTCAGTAATAATAGACCGATCCCAGTAGAGCAAAGCTCAGTAATTTTTAAGAATAAACGTGGTATTGTGCCTATAGTAGAGTAGAGTAGCCCCGATTCACGTAGTCACATATTGCAGAGCAACTTGCTGGTGTATTATCTTGGCTTCTTGATTGTGTCTATGCAAATACTCACACTTACCAAGATGAGAACAACCAGAAGTAATACGTCTGAGGACTCCCCAGTTCGATGACACGCCCGATAGATGTCGATAGTGCCATAATATGTCTGTGATAGTTCCTTGTCTTGACAACTTCGTCCATCATTGTAAAGACAAAATCTTCAGTTTCCCGAAAAGTACCCGATCTGTGACCCATTCTATGGAGATTCTTGACATTCATAAAGCCCCATCATACAATGTCATAGGTTTGGGCTAAATGTGGCATAACTCAACCGTTAAAAGCACGCACTTTGTTGCCATCAGGCGTAAGACTCCCAAGCATTTTTTCAGGCGACCAAAGAAACGCTCCTTCACTGATTGCTTTATGCTCTTCTCAAAAACACCCAATGGTCCAGACATTCCAAGATCTAACCTTAAGCAAGGGTTCTGAAGGAAATAGAGTCTTAACTACTCCAAACTCTATACTTACATCACTACTAAAAGCTTAAGTAACCATTAAAGGATTTTCTTCTTATTGATACAGCTACGACGTAACAGGAAAAATGTCACTACCGCCTGGATAGATTATAAACAGGAATATGAATGATTCAATGCCACATAGTTGGCTCTTAAAAGTCCTGAATATGATTTTGAGAATGTTTCTGAACGTTTTTACGGGACACTGTCCTTCGTCATCTATGCGAATGCGATATTCCTGCAGCGTCTGATAAGGATTAAGGGAGGGATATTTCAGGATGGCAGTCTGAGTCCTTTATGGTTTTGTCTAGCTTTAAATCCTCTTAGCACTCTGTTAGAGGGTTCAGGGTTAGGCTTTCGACTTCGTCATATCTCATTTGCTTTACATGAATGATCTAAAACTATTTGCATCACAACCATCCAACTATCCACATATATCTATTTATTATTTTAAGCCCGATATTATGTAGTAATTATTTTGTGTTCTTTAGTGATCTCTACTTTGAAATATTTAAATATTGTTTTCTATTTATTAGATATATCCGTCCTTTTTTATTAGTGTTTGTTAAATACCTAACTTTTGAATCGGTTTTTGTTTTTATTTTATTCACTTTATTTTTAAATGTTTAGTAAAAGAAGTTGAATTCATATAGGTACGTCTTATTTAGGCCTATTATAAAGATTGAAAAAAAAACACTAAATTTGATTTGATAAATTAATGTAAATAAACAATTAACACAATAACGTTAAATTTATTTACACACTTAACAACATAATTATATGTTTTGGGTATTTCGGAACAAAAACTGATATTTTTTACAAATATTAATGTTATATCTGTTGTTTTAGTAGAAGTGTTAGCATATTGTAGTACTACGCACCATACTTTGAAATAATAAATACAACCCTACCCGTTATTACGGTTTTATTTATTTATTTTTTTACAAGTGACTTTTAGAATGTTTTTGGCGCCATTTTTGTTTATCCAAACTTTGATGGCGATTTTTAAAGAAAATAGATAAATTGATAAATTTTTACTCAAATTCCGATTATGTTGAGTATTTTAAATTATTTACAGAAAAAATCCAAAACTTATATTAATTATTTATTGATTTCTTTAACATTGAAAGAAGGAACAAGAGAAAGAAGAAAAATCACGTTTGATTTTAAATCTGAAAGTCTTACTTAAATGAAAATAATTTGAGCTAAGCGAAGCGAAGCTCTTTCTAGTCAAAAGTGTATTTCCTAGTAATGCCACTCCTCTTAGCCCGTTAAACCTACAGCTCTGAAATTTTGTAGGAACCTTGTGGACGACACGGTGATCCCTTTCCTTTCCCGTTTGGTGATAATTGTAATTGTAGTTTTTGAGTAAATGGTCAAAATGTATCCTATATAAAGCTCTGAAACGTTTTACAATTCACGCGCACAGATTGAACTTTGACTAACCTAATGCAGCGCGTGCGGTCAAAATAGAAAATTTCGCAAAATTTTGCGCAACATAGCTTCGCTCAGCTCCACCAGCCTTGCACAGCACGTGGCGGGTCCTAGTTAATTATTAATGGCTATCTGCAACTTTGGTTGCGTGGACTTTGTGTATTTCCACATTTCCTATCATTTACCGAGTGGAAATTGATTATAGCGATCCCGTTTACAATCAGACGCTATCGCACTGCGCCCTGCGAACTAAAACGGCCTACCATAATAATAATAAATAATTAAACGCGCTTACCCTCGGCACCATAGCGAAGAAACAAAAATAAAAAATGTAAGTTAATAATTCATTTCCTCGAGTGGTGATCGAACCCATAACCAGTCGATTTTACAGTCACACTTTGTGCCCTTGCGCCACGACTGGCCTCCTATAGAATATAAATTAAAAAAAATATTATAATAGATTTTTCACTATATTATGAAACATATATAAAATGTGAAAATAAAGGGAATGTGATGTATAGATATTATATTATTAGTTCCTGGAACCACACTTAGTCATACCTTTGTCAATACTAGACTAACTGTAGTCTGTACCTCATACAGTCACACACAGTGACCTCAATTTACGTTTAACTGTCTTTTAACCGGTACCAATTCATACTCATTTAATGCCACTTAAACACTAAGTCACGTTTCTAAGTGCGATTGATTTGGTAATGACTAATAACCTTCATGATTCAATCCAAAGAGATTATATATTTTATACAGAAAATATATGTTTTTATTAAATAATAGAAATGTGATTGAAACTAGGTTCTTTACGTTTAGTAACGCCCTTGACCTATTTTTTAGAACCATAGTGTTAGTAGAGAATTTCCTGTAATAATTTAAGTAAATAACTTTTTTTATTTTTGATAAACTCTAGCCTCTCTAGTTTTGGAAATAAGGGCTTGTGATGCGATCTTATGATATTTATAGAAGAGTAACAAAAAATATATTTGAAATCCCTATAATTATATAATGACTTCCAATAATTCTTCTAATAGTGACTTCTTCAAACTGTATCTGAATTTGCAAATATATTTTTTCAAATAATCTTTTCACACTCCAATTTTTATCTACTTTAAGGTGCTAAAATTCATATGGTACGATTGGCTAGGAGTAAATTTGCTATAATAGACGGATAGACAGACACAAGTGCTGTAAGGGCACCATTTCTTCGTTATTAGTGACGAAGCTAATTAATCAAAAGAATAAAGTGTAAAAAAATATTATTATACAAGAAAACAATCCGATGCCATAGAACTAACCACTTGAATGTTCACAAGAGGCCCTGTAGAAATTTTAATGTGTCCCGACTGTTAATCTTAATGAACTATTTACTTTTTTACATATAAATTAGAATATTTGGATAGTAACTACACATTAAAAAAGTGTATGATATTATACCATAAATGCACTATAAAGATACATCCCTTCACAAAGGATTTTCCCTTTTAATAAAATTTAATCCTTCCTTAATGTTTAGCTAAACTGGAAAAGCGCGAGCCGGGCTCGCCCACCGAGGGTTCCGTCCAAAAATTCAAGGTCTCGATCTTTTTGTGAAATTGAAGCTTAGCTTAGCCAGAGCCCTTTCATCTGATACCTTACTTGAACTAGCGACGTCAATATCCAATTTTGTCCCTTTTTTAAGGCTATTATTTTTAAGGTTATGACCACAAATGTATAGTTATCAGGTTTTTTTCTGAACTAGTACTACCTGTAGATGCTATGGGACAAATTTCATAATTCTAGGCTTACCGGAAGTACGCTATGAATTCTGATTCCCTTGATAGTGTCGAAATATGCGTTTTTTGTAATATCTTTTTTGAAGTAAATGTAGAAATATTTTTTTCAAAGAATCATGAAGACGTATATTTGAGTATATGGTTTGAATTTCAACTCGATATCTTTAAGCGTTCCTGAGATAAAGGCTCTTAGCAGATAGACAGACAGGCTTACAACAAAGTGATCTTATAAAGGTTACTTTTTTTGTTAAAAGGTATGGAACCCTAAAAATGATTCAATCGTTAAGTAAGGATTTTTATTATTTATTTTCACAAAATCGTAATGTAACTTCTGTCTGTTGTTTCTTCTATCTGCTAAACTTATTATCGTAACAATGTCAGCTTAACAGATGTTGAAATAGAAGTAGTCCATTATTTAGACAACAATGCATATTATACTCATCATCATACTCTTCCTTAACGGCTTGAAGGATTTGGATGGAAGTTTCTGTACATATTTGAGCTCCTAGGTGGTTTGAATTAAAATTGGAACCTAAAGGTATATGTGGAAATGTGGAAATAGCGCCTTAGTCGAAATTATTGCGTTTGATTTGTGTCGAATAAATATATAAAATAGTGGATCAGGAATACACTGTACTGACTCTGTAAATAAAAAAAATGGTGTGAATAAAACAGAGAGTATGCTATGACGCTCAGATGAGATAATTTATGAACTCAATCAACTGATAGTTAACAATTATATATTAGTTTTTTAATTATACATTACTTTCTTATATTTATTATTGGTGGCATTTTAAAAGTTATGGAACCAAAATCAACAATGATTTTAAAAAAAATTGTCTATTGGTTTGTGTTTGTCTTCACTTTAATCTCTAAATCGGCTAAATCGAGTTTATTGAAATTTGCACTATTGTATTTTGACAAGCTTCCCTTAACATTTAGTTTTATTATTTATTTAAATCGCCCAATCTACTTGTACGTTTGTACACGCATATCTTCTGAACTAGTGAACGGATCTGAATGAAACGTTTTTAGCAATGGAGCCGTATGCAGAACTGTAGCGATTCAGGTCCTTATCAAAAATTGTTTAGCATTATGAACATTTTCCATTAATATAAAAACTCCACATATAAAAACTGAAAATCTGGAATATTTGAAGCAAAACTAATAACTATAATAAACCAGCAAAATTATAATAAAGAATATAGGCCGTTGTGTATATAGTAGAGCGTTTAACTGTAATTGCGAAGGTTATGAATTTGATACCTACTAAAATAATTTTATTAAATTGTTTTATTTCCCCGCTCCCGTAACACAAAGCGTGGTTGTGAGTTTCGAGTTTTGGTGGAAAATGGAGAGTTTTGATACCAGGCTGCCTGCTGTTTCCTGCATATTTCAACATAGTGGTAGGTGGTAAGTACAAGGAAATCGCATGGCAAGGGTCATAAAGACCATGCAAACGAAGTTGCGGGCAGCCACTAGTACAAAATGAAAATGTTTACTCCTTAAATAAGATAAGATAAGATATATAGTATTTTCAATTCCTAAATCGATTCCCAATATTATGCAAACAGCAACCGTAGCCGGGACCGACTGTTATTTGTCTTGTTGATTGTCGGTTGGCTAGGCAACAGTTACATCCGTGTGGTGAAGCATTACTCAATAAGTAATGAAAGCCAAGACACTACATATAGCGAGGCGTCAATACTAAAGTTCGCTTAAAACTAACCAGTGCGAACTCTAAGCACACGTAGACTCTATGAATGTCGCCGTTGAGAAGCTCAAGCTCAGTCGGTGTGCGATAGAGAGAAGCAATTGCGGAATGCGGCGCATTCAATTTTTCTAACGGACTCCGGGTCGAAAAGCGCGCGTCGCGAGCGAGAGCGCCATGTAGTACGCTGTCGGCTGTACGCTGTACGGTAAGGCGCGGCGCGGGCGGCGGGCGGCGGGCGACAGCGGGGGGTGGAGGGGGGCGGGGAGGGAGCGGCTGTCGTACGACGGCCCGCGTTTCTCGTAAAGGAAGCGACCCTGGCGCGGTCATTGCTCGACGCGGCCGCATTCCGCGCCCCCCCCGCGAGCGCCGCCCCCCGCTGCGCCTGCGCATCAATGAACGCTACGTCCACTCGCCCCGTCTCACTCTCGCGGCAATCCATTTGTGCCCTTCTCACCCCGCTCTCGTGCTTGTTTTCAAAGAATAATACGTTTTATTTAAATTGCTTGCGGTGATTAGATATACTTATATGTAATTAATGATTAAATAATTCGTTGCATTATAAATATTGTTATTATTTAATTGGTTGCAGTTGACTGTTGGTTCTATTTTAAAAGTTTTGTTTAATAACATATTTAAATACTTTTATTTTAAATAATTTTCAAGTAATGCATTGAGATGCTAACAAAAATTTCTTGAAATAACTTAAAAACTACAACGTACAACGGACCACATTTGACTTCAAAGATTTTTAAGTCAATGATCTACGAAAGCGTGAGAACAAGAATCAATATCTACTATAAACACGTTTTTCTACATTTTATTGTTATGAAAGAATGCAGCACCATGAGCATACATGCCTAGCCTAGTTGTATGTTAAAAATCATAAGGGTTGTTTTAAACTATATTTTTATTCATATTACTTAAAACGAATACTTTCATTATTACTATTGTCTGATTTTATGAATACACATATATACAGGATTTTTTTATAAATTAACCTTTTAAGTATTGTAATATATGACAAAAATATATTCTTTTAATAAATAAATCACCTTCACGCTGTATCCCGCATGCAGTAAAGTAAGTATAGGGAACCTAGAGGAAATGAAAATGAAAATATTAAATATTGCATTTATTCGAGTGGGAATGGAATCCACGAACTGTCACATTTACAGTCACACGCTTTTGCCCCGGCGCCATTATATTAATTTTTAAAATGTATTAATAATGATGTAACATAGATAGATGAAAATTTCTGAAAAGCTAAAAAAAGCTTTCTGAAAAGAAAAAAAGGTTTCCACCATAAATATAAGGCATAGTTAAGGTGGAAACCAACACACAAAAAACACACTTTAAACAAACTATGTATCAATTCGATTATAAATAAACTTTTTATAAAATTGGCCAAACTTTTTTTCCCTTTAACGTTAAAGGGATTGTTTTAAGCACACCGCACGGCGTGCAGTACACCTACAGGTTTCACATATTTTTACTAAAGCACTCTACGAGGAGTTAAGGTCACGCATTGTTTTGACTTTGGGACGCCATGTCCTCGTTTTTTTTTTACCTAATTTTAATTTATATTCGAATTAAATATCTATGAATAAGAATTGTTTAGATGCAGGTTGATGTTTAGACCATTTCTGTTTCGTATAAAACATATAATCTGGAATTTATCAATTAAATATTCAAAATACATCTTTATCTAAGCTAGAGGACTCGTTGACGCGTATAGTACGTCGCCATAATAAATTATAAATACAAAAGTGTATTCGTATATACTTATTGTAAAACTTATGGTAGCGTGTGTTAAACTTACTTTATAAAAATTTTTGAACTATTTTTAAAAAATTATTAGCATTCTAAACTCAATCTCGATATAAAGTATATCTAAGCCTAATTTCAAATTAAGTTAATTTAAAAATTTGAAAAGAAGTTGCGTCACGTATTAATATAAAGCTATATACGAGTCGTTTTGTAAAGAGAATTGTTGCAGTTAAAGTAACTAAATATAATAGAATTACGGTTTAACCCTACTACCCTTTCCAAATGACACAATTGTTTAGCTTTACCAATATTTTGGAATCAAATACCAGCAAAAATTTTACTGCGCTAGCCCAATTTAAGGTGAGTTCACTATTAACTATGTTTAAGTAAAGCTGGCATTTACACGTGTGCAATTGATAAGAGAAAAAATATAAAAATTGCTTCGATATACTTTTTTTTTATATAATATATTCATATTTTACATTTTGCACACTTGTTATGACTATTATTAGTATGTTTGTGTTAATATCAAGTATAATTGAAAATGAATAAACTATGTAAGCTTGTACAAATATAAAAAAAACTTTAGAGATCATCTGAAATTCCATAAAGTTTGTCAAGTAAATACGTTATACATATATAAATAATTTTTAATAGTCACAATTGCTTAATTCCTTATAAGTATAAGAAATCATTGAAACTTTAGAATGAATTTGACCATAACTATGTACATATACACAAAAAAAAAATATCCAAAACCGAAAATCGTACATAGATTAAAGAAAGTCAGATCGCAAACAATTCAAAGGAGCCATCGAAAGCCACCACAGGTTGTCCAACGACATTTCGCCGTAGCAAGGCACGCGGTCAACGCACGGCAAACTGCCGGACTTACAGGTTGGACGCGGGGCAATGGAATCCGCGGGGCACAAAAAAGTACGAGCCGCCCGCCGCGCGCGCCTCGGGACTACTAAACAACGGCACATGGCCCCATCGTCGTCCTCCCAAGCCCCGTCGCCCGCCGCTGTGTTCCACACTGTACGAGTACTTGCTTATGTTCGTCCGCTGTGCTATGCGACGCCATTCCGAAACCGTTTGTGGCTTTCGTCTACGCACCGGTTGGTTTGGTTGGTTTGTTATATTATTGTAGCAAGGTCGTGGATGTAAAATCTGTGATCTTAATATTATTTGTGAAATATAAACCAATATTAACCACTCGTAGGTTATTGTTGGTTTATATTTCACAAATAATATTTATATTTGAGGGCTTTTAAAATAATTTAGTGTGTTATATGCATTTCGTCATCTTTGTATTACATGCATCATCATATTATTATAACATATAACAGGGATCAAGAAAGGAAGAAGAAGAAGACCATATTATAATGTGGCAAAAACGAAACCCTTTTTGATTCTCTCTTGGTCTGTGTTTATGCCTGTCTGTCCGTGTGTCACATCCACTCCTAATTCATAAATAGAACTGGACGTAAAAATCATTAAGCTAATACATACAGGGTGACTGTATATAGGTCCTTAAAAATGACAGAATCTCGTAAAGATATTCTTTTTCAAAATCACTTTAAAAGAGTTGTCAACCCCCATCAAATACATTTCTAACTTAGGTAATATTTATAATTATTTCATATAAAATTAGTGCAAATATACACCTGTAAACTTGAACATCAAATTTTAAAGTAGTAGGTAGTGTACCAGAAAACGATTCGGACTCGCAATTGATCAAATTCTTGTAAACTTTAAATACGTTATACAAATATGTCCTTGATTTAATATAACTCATATCAAAATAGAACCAGCTTTAGCATTCGCTATACGTAAATATGAAGTTCTACATATAAACAGCTAAATCTGTTTTATTATATTTATGAGAAGTCAAAAGTGTACCTAGAAAGCTTAACTCCGAGGTTGGGCACGTGGAATTTTTAATAACGTTTCTCTGTGGGGATAATATTAAATAGTGTTTATCTTCGTACAGGTACATAGTTCGTGTTTTAAAAGAGAAAACACTGAACTGACTCTGTTCTCATCTCATGTTTAGTTTAAAAATAACTACTAATATCAGTAGGACTTGAACCCACAGAGGTTCAGTTCAGTTAGATAAAATTGTTTTGTAATCTTGACAATACAGAATAGAGTGGAGTCATATTCTATTCTTCAATATTTTGGGAATTATTATTAATATTTTTCAATATCATGATGGATGGCAGAGAGTCGTACAAACAGGAATCTGATGGCATTACTTTAAATATTAAAAGTAAATTTCTAATAAAAATAAAATAATTAATAAGAATTGAACTTTAATGTGATAAGACTTATTCGTTAGTTATGGGCACAGTTCAAATACTATTAAATGAAGAATATAAATAATAATGTTCTATCAGTATATTGGTTCGTCATACTCATAGACACCCTCCTTATTAAGTAACTTTCCCGTTAAACAATGACTGGAATGCCCGCAATGGCGAAGTTGGCGTTCAAAACAGAAGCTTGAAATTTTTGTCTAATGTCCGGCCTCACCTTGAATGTTGTTCGAATGAATAGAAAAGAATTACAATATTTTTCAACCTATTAAATACTATCGAATATTAACTATGTAAGATCTCTTTACCACAACAATGGTTTAACAATGGTTATGCAGAATTAGATAAAGAATATCCTATATCGTAGAGCAGCACTAATTTATAGCCTACAACCTTAAGGCTACAAAAATAAAAAATAGTAAAATTCACTGTAAGATATAAGTGTTAATAAGATTCACGCTTCATCTCACACATGGGCAGAGGGAACCAAGTGTTAAGACACTCCGCTCTCCACTTTCCGCCGAAATTTTCGAGGCATTGCGTGTTGAGTGCGGAACACAACGCCGGGGTTTTTGTCTGATGTTAGAGCGAAGAAATGAAAATATTAAGAAATAATAATTCATCCCTTCAAATGGTGATCGAACTCACAACTCATGTAAGTTTTATTTATATAAGAGTTTAGAGTTTACAATCGCACATAGCCTCCATAACATACGTTATACTCAAACGAAAGCATGATGCCGTTCATCCGGTTCAGGTGAACCTTTTCTTGCGTATCTTATTCTGAGAAGAGCGATCAACTTTTTAAACGAAACTTTTGTAATAAGGTGCGGACGCTACATTCCAGGATCCAGCCTTCTCGACGCGCATTTTGCAATTTTGAATGGTTATGCGTCGATGTGGCAATGAACTTAAAAATTGTTTATGAAATACGAAGAACAGAGATTTTTGTGATATAATTAATAAATTAATTCATATCACTGACTAAATATATTTTACTTTACGTGTATCCTGCATATATCAGGGTAGGAAGAGGTAAGTTAAATATGCTATAAACATAGGTCTAGTAATTGACATCGTAAGAAAATAGCATATTTTCATTAGGTGCAGATATGTATCAAGTAAAAAATATATCAAGTTTAAAACAATAATTATAAGCAAAAATAATTAAATATTTTTTTAGTTATAACATTTATTTTTTTGTGTTTAAATTGCTTTAAATTAGAGAAAAATTAGAGAAAATGTCCAGTTATTGACATTGAGGCTCCAGTAGTCAACACCGAATATTTTCGATTGAGACAGAATATATTATGGTCGCCGAATACAGTAAAAAAATAATGAGCAATACCTTGCGCTTAATCTTTTAACAATTAAGTTAAAAATGCATATTTTCATTAAAGCACTAAAGTATTATGTACGTTTCAATTCGTTATATAATATATTGTGTTAAATGTCATCAGAAAGTATAAATAAATTTAGTTTATTAATTTATGAAAATATTGGTATCCTTATGTTCCTAAGGAACCTAAAAAAAAGTGTCGATCATTAGTGCTTGTTGGTTACTGGTGACATTCTCATATAAATATATTCTAACAAAATTAAGCTTTTGATTTAAGGGAAAAACACTATAGAGATTTAAAGAAGTTCTGACTGTAGACGTGTCGACAGTTTCAGATCTCCAATCGAGATCGAGATAGTCTGATCTTGGATTTCGCCGATTGATAAAGGGCGACGTTTGTTTTATGTTTAAACGGAGATTTTGACTAAGGTATGTTTCAACGGAATATAATAAATCTAAAATAGCACCTTAAATCAAATATGGTAAATGGTTAACGATAAGAAAAAAAAAATAAAACCGGACAAGAGCGAGTCGGGCTTGCCCACCGAGGGTTCCGTAAAAAAATTTCAAGTTTCCTGCTTTTTCGGAACTTCAGGCTTAGCTTAGCCAGAGCCCTTTCAACAAATAGCTCACTTGAACTAGCGGCTTTAATAGCAAATTTTGCCCCATTTTAAGGCTATTATTTTTTAAAATTTAAACACAAATCTATAGTTTTCAGATTTTTCCCTGAACTACATGTATATGCTAGGTGCCAAATTTCATAACTCTAGGATAACCCTATTAATTTTTATTCCATTTATAGTGTCGAAATTCATTTTTTTTCCTATATATAACGGCCATATTTTTTTTAAGTAAATACGATTAATACGTTTTTTTATTCAGGAAATCATGGAGCCGTAGATCTAGGTATATTATTTGAACTTCAACTCGAAATCTCTAAGCATTCCTGAGATGAAGGCTCTTGATAGACAGATAGACATATGGACGGGCGGAATGGCAAGTGATCTTATAAGGGTTCCTTTTTTCCTTAAAAGGCACGGAACCCTAAAAACATTCGTTTATACACTGAAATTTAGGCGGGAGTTGCATTAACATACTAATACATATACATATTTGTGCTTGTCAAAAGAAACAGTGAAATATTTTTTAGAATTCCGTACAGTTTAAGGAAAAAATGAACTTTTATTAAATCACTTTGTTGTCTGTCTGGCTGTCTGTCTGTCTATCTATGTGTCTTTCAAGAGCCTTTATCTCCGAAATGCTTGGAAATATCGAGTTGAAATTCAAACCATATACTCAGATATACGGTCCCATGATTTCCTAATAAAATCATATTTCTACATTTACTTAAAAAAAGATATGGCAAAAAGCGCGAAGGCAGGAGGAGATTTCATAAATTGCGAAAAATCTGGTACAATATTATGAACATACTATATAATATATATATATAAGTATGATGATAGTATATTATATATTGATCAACACCGCAGCATTCAACTCTGTAGGAGAGTAAAAAACAAAAGACCCTTCTTTTTCTAGCAAGCTATATTATTTTAATAGTTTTTAAATATTTCATTTAGTAATAAATACGAACAGCAGTTAGTGTACAATGTCATCTTAACAGGCGGTACAGGCCGACTGACATAATAATAAAATTAAGTAAATACAGACCGAGAGGTCTAAGCTGATCTTTACATTTGTGCGAGTGTTCATATACTCATATAGTGTAGATAAAACTAGGCGTAGTGATGTTTCAGATATATTTCAGATGTGCATAAGAATATTGGAAGAATGCTATTTCGGTTTTGGACAAAAATTATTTCAGATTATCCGGTAGTTTCAGACTATTACAGTAACGGATATATTTTTTTTGGGGAATTTATATAAGTAGTTAATCATTTTATTTTATTCCTAGGTTATCATTTGATACTACAGTCAGTCAGTCATTTACTTGAGTAATCATTATACTATTATTTTTTTTTGTATATTTTCAGCACTTTTAGGAGTTGAAGAACCTCTACAACACATCAATCAGTTTTCTTAGGTCTTTGCATATTGAAGAATACAAGCTACGTTTGGAATGCTTACTGCACATGATTATTAGCCATAGCCACCAAAAATATAACTTATCTTTTACTTAATTATTGATAATTAATAGACAAAGCTATTTTTATCTCTGGTAAATAACAATTTTGCAGCATAACAGAAAATTGTATTTCAAAGGGATTTCGTTTAAAAAATTAAGCAGTTAGCTTTTGTTAACTAGTTGTGGCACAGGGGCACAAACTTGCGACAGTAAACGCGACAGGTTGTTTGACAGTTTGATGAGAAAGTGAAATATTTTTATTTCTTCACTCTGGTAACAAAGTGTTGAGTTACACCATGCAGCGAGCAATGCATCCAGAACTTGGTGGAAAATGGAGAAAAAATATTGAGCTGAGTGAAACGAAGCTTTCACTAGTCAAAAGTGTGTTGCGTTGTAATACTACTCTTCCTAGACAGTTAAATCTTCAGCTCTGAATTTAGCAGGAACGTTGTGGACGACACAGTGATCCCAGCGAAGTAGTTTGGTGATAATTATAATTATAGTTATTGAGTAAATGTGTCACATAGAGTTAAGCTGTGGAACGTTTGAAACTTGCGAACGTAACAGAAAATTTCGCAAAATTTGTTTCATATTACTTTCATCCCAAATAAAAATGGAAGATTTGGAAAGCATGTTTAGAAGAAAAGAAAAATACGATATGGATGTGGGAAGGCGTATTGCTGCCGGTAAAAGGGTTAACAATGCCTTAGCTGCATTGATGAGACTGCGAAACGTCAGCTGCACGTTTGGCCGTACACAATGCAGTGTTGGTTCCGATGCTGTTATACGACGGCGAAACGTGGGTATTACAGAAGAAGAATGAAAGAAAGATGAATGCTGTGGAGATGCGATCTCTTCGTAGGATATGCGGAGTCAGTTTAACTGATCGATTCCGTAATGAAGAGATACACAGAATGGCAGGTACTAGCGAGGATATCACGGTGAAATTGAAGAAGAACGTGCTCAGCTGGTTTTTTCGTTTTTGTAAGGTCAGCTCTTTCACGATTAATGTTTGATAATATGTTCCTAATAATAAAAGTTCGTTTTTCATAACTATGTTTTGATTTAAAAAGGAGATTTTAAGAAGTAGTGCCACCTGTTTTTTTAAAACGTCGTATACTGATAGCGTCACGTATAATATGTCAGTTTTGTGTTCGATTTATTAAAAATTAAAAATAAAGTTGGTATTATTAAAATACAAGAATGGAAAAATGTATGTGACCAAATAGGAAAAAATCGTGGATATAAAATGATGGACGATAAATGGAACATATAAAAATTATGAGGATGCCATGTCCTTTGTTAAAGAATTGATATATTTTTTTATATTTGATTTTTATTACTAATATCTCACAATACATTTTATTTTTAAAATTTTTTTGGACCACTCACAAAAATTTAAGCTCAGCTTATGCCTCATGAACTCTTACATCTTTGTGCGACTCAAATGACTTAAAAAACAGCGGCCAGTATCAGCCTGAAGTGATGTGAATAAAATGTTACGACGTTGGCTTGACTTGAATAATAAATAATTAAACTTCATGTATTTTACCTTATGGTGTTTTTTATATGTTCAGAATGCTTATTAGTACTTATAAATACATAGGTATTATATGTACAATATACATACATTAATAAATTGCAAGGCAGGCAGGAGTTTTGTAGGTTCTACCTGTATTCTTTTTACTAATAAATATGTTGATATTAATACTTATTTAGAAAACGTATAAAAATTTGAACGCAGCGGGACTCGAACCCGCGCCTCCGACCAGGCGCTCTGACCATTAAGCCATGCGTTCTAGCCAAGCTACGTCGAAATTTTTATACGCTTGTTACAACTTATTTATGTTGTTAGCATCTCTGTAGGGAGATTTTTGCAAATTTCCGCTACCCAAAGATAATTACTAAGAATTATCGTTTGGCAAGAGAGAAACTATTTTTTTAAATATTTTTAAACATTTTTAAAGTGTTATTCCACACTTAGGAAAGAAAAATACTTACACACGTACTAAAAATACATATTTTTCTTTCCTAAGTGTGGAATAACACTTTAAAAATGTTTAAAAATATTGATATTAATTTCCCTCCTTTTTTCCACAATTTTATTTTAATTTTATTTACTTAACATCGTGCCCATGTTACAAAGGGCAATGGAAATTCTTATGATTCCTTCAATCATATAGACTCTATGTAGAAGTATATAGAGGTTGAACAATACTATAAAGGTTGAGAGTAGAATTTATTTTTGAACTTTAATTGTTGTAAAATATTATTAATAAAATTATTTTAATAAAAAAATTAAGATATTGAAAAAAAACACTTTATCTACAAAATATAAATTGTTTAATTTTCTACTACAATAAAGAAGTAACTACTTTATAGCAGAGAATAACATTAGTTGTTGTTGGCTAGTCTAGTTCCGGATACGAGTCAACGACCGAGCATCGTCGGAAATAGATACTCCCATAGTGTTCCGGCTACCATAGAGTATTAAACGCCCTTGCCACTTATAACGATGCACAGAAAAAACAATGTACCGACTAAATTATTTTCTATCACTAACCTAATATCGGAATATTTTTATGACTTGAATTATTTAAATCATAAATTATAATTATAACCAAATTTAAGTGTATTTAGGTAACGAAAATTAATTATAATACGTAACTTTTTAGTGCGTTATTTGTGATAACCTCACATTGAATTCCTAATATTTAGTTATATATATAACATTTACATTTACGCAGCATTAAGCAATTGTTTTAATATAATTTTTACTATAATATTAATCTTTAATTTGTTTACAGACAAATAAATAAAATTTTAGAAATTGGTCTATTGTTATAAATTAAATAAGTTAAAGCTCTTAATTTTAATATGAGTAACTGGATACCATTGGATACCAACTGGATACCCATAAAATGTTATGGGAATGGCTATTAAGTTCGTAGCACATCACTTCGAAGTTCGAGTGTCGTGTCACGGCGGGACATGTTAAATTATATGATTTGCTGAGTCTGTTGTGACCCCTTATCATATTAGTTGCTGGTGAAATCCGTAATAAGAATTACATGTGATTCTATCTCACTCTTATATTTATAAAATATTATTTGTATTATTATTTTTTTAACCTCCATAAATTAAGTTTGATAACACCAACATTTTTTTTGGAATATTATAAATTTATATTTAATTTGTATATTTAATATTTCTATAACAACATAGTTAAAATACGATTTCAGGGCTCAGACGAGCCCGCGACCGCCACATTGAGCATGTGCTCGTTGTCATATACTATCACTAGAGAAGCATCAGGCAAATAATATTATAAGGTAAAATAACGCAGCGGCTACAACAATGATAAGCAACAGCGTGTATAAGTGAGAGCATAAATAGAAAATGATAACCTACATCGATTTCGAAGTCGAACTCTGTGCTCAGCTCCAGGACGAGACATGCGATCTTGTACGATCTGCTGATGTTGAAACGCGCCAACGCCACCCAAGAGTAGCGGGCCTGTCGCGCAAGCACCGAGGGCGCTAACGGTGTCCGCCGTACAACATAGTATTCGATTCGAGCGCGGCCGTGGAGTTCCGCGAGTAGGTGGGTCGGTTGATCTCTCCGGCATTGCAATGCACATCCGGGCCGGTCGATACGGGCGGCGACTTGCGCGCTGCCGGCGCGCTTGCTCGCCGCCCCGCGCCCCCATGGCGGCCCCCTCGGCTCTCGCGTCTTCGAGTCCCCCCACGGCGACTCACATTGATTCGTGAGCTTGATAATTATTAACTGCTTATTGCAAAAATATATCCCATTTTTATGTTTATCATGATCGATTAGTATCTTTTTAAAGAAAACGTAGGTATATCTGACATTTTTCAATTGAAATCTTGTTTTTTATTTCGTATTACACTACCACAATGAAAATATTTGTAATTTTACGGACCAGTGATATTAACTTTACTACGTTCATTTTGTCAATAAAAAAGCAATAGATATACTTATATAAAAATATCTATATATTGCCGTTAATTTTTTTTTATACGAATAGATAGTAATTTAATAAAACAAATCCTAAACCCTAATATATTCCAGTCAAAACGAAAGTTTTAATTTCCTTAAGGATTTTATTTTTATAACATCATAAGATGCTATTCATAATATTCATTTGAGCGGAAAACTACACTTGCATGGAACGATACCGCCAGTTGGAAAGGGCAAACGCTGGCAATTTAAGATGCAATAAATTAGTAACTCTTTATATTATCTACATATATATTTGAGAATCTTAAGAACTGTTACCTAATAATAAAATACAATATCAAAATGGAGCTTAATTTTCATACAAAATGAGAAGATACGACAGTACACGATAACGTATACGTGACAACGTTCACATAATTCGTCATAAGTAGATCGTTTAAATAAAAAACCGTGTACCGTATATTACTAGTTGCCGCCCACAGCTTTATTTGAATGGACTATATGAAGGTTGTAATAATGCAATAGAATACTATTTCCATTGACTATTTAAAAAGAAAACAAAGATGCTAATAATGTAAATAACGTATGCAATAATCGCTTTTAACACTGCCTCCTTAACCATTAATCAGTTTAATACTTAGTAAGCCTATTGTAGTCATCTCAGGATTTCATGTTCCACCTTCGGACTTCATCACTAGACCAGCTCGATAGTAACATATGAGAAAGGAAGAAACTTAGCATTCTATGGTTTCACCCTGCAGATGCCGGGCCCATCGAACTGCAATATCAATCAATCGATCAATCTCATTCCACGAATAATTGCCAATTTTTTTTTAATGATAAATTAGAACTAGAAGTGTGTGAAATTAACTTCTTAAAATGTAATATATAGTTAGTATTTTAGAAAAATCAAAGGCAAGTAATATAAATTATGCAGAACCAGCTTAGTTCGCTCATTGCAGAAATACTATAAATAGATATAAATCTACTACTAAACTTTTACGAAACACTAAATATTCCTAAATTTCTACTACGTTGCTTCAACATTGCTTCAACATTTCTTTTTCAGCATCAGTAAAACTCTATTTCAGTTCATAAATGTTGTAGGTTATGTGTACTTGTAATGTAAACTAGCGACCAGATCGCGGCTTTGCCCGCATGTACTAGACATTTATTTATTTTCTCATCTGAGTTAAGTACTTAATCTAATAATATCATCATTTTAAAGATACATTGATAGCGAGTCGCATACAATTGCTTATATTGACATAACTTTATCCTAAGTTTCTTACATTATAGTGAAACATTGAACAAAGAAAAACATTGTGTTTGTTGTTTGTGGTGTTGTGTTCTATTACATTCACAGTACAGACACCGATGCGTTACGATTATATTATGAGTAGGTATAGTAGAGTCTGTCTAAACAAAACTCAAAACCGACGATGGATATTACTTAACTCGATGTGGTAGGATAGATGTACATACATTGTACAATTCTTGGTATGTCTCGTCTACCGATCGTAGGAGCTTTTATATCAGGGGTTCCCAACTTTTTCCTGATCAAGGACCACTTTTATATCGTACTTGATAGCAGGGACCACTATGCATGTAGGTATAATAAAATTAACTGTGATAATCAAACAGAAACTTCACCTCACCATCCCCAGTCATAAAATTAAAATCATTCGCGGACCATATTTAGGCTTTTACGGACCACTGGTGGTCCACGGACCACAAGTTGGGAACCAGTGCTTTATATTAAAGTGACTGAACTGAAAACCACGCTTACGCTGTTACAGAATTGTAATGTCGACTTGATTTCTATTTAACGTTCACACTGAGTGGCGCTAACGTAAATTGGCTACTCGTTCGGTCAATTGTAGGCTTTTAAAAAAATTACATATAAATTTTACGGTGCTCGGACATCACGGCTTTGATCAATGTGTTTGTATGCCGCCGGTGCATCAATCAATACATTTCACTAATTGATTCCATTTTTGTGTTTTATAAGCTGTATGGTGTTTTTAAACAATAGTTATTTATTTGAAAGGATTTACATTTGGTTTTTACAATTGACCAAAATGTTATAGTAGGTACTTTCTGTGTATTTAAACGATAAGAATGTCTTTAAATTCACGCTGTACCGCACATAGCAGGGCATAGGGAATCTGGGAACCTAGTGGTAAAACAATTCCGTTTGTCACTTTCCGCCGAATTCTGGAGGCATTGCGTGTTGAGTGGCGGAATTCAAACCTGATGATATTAAAAAAGGTTTTTGTTAAACTAAATGTCATATTTGTTCTTATTTCCTATATATATATACCAATGGATGCCATGACCAAAACGTAACAATTTTGAACTGAAAGTAAAAAAAGATTCATTTTACAAGACTTTCTCTCCGTACTCGTAAAAGTAGAGGTTGTACGATAAAGACAAATATTGGTAAATGAGTCAAATATTTAAGAAGTAGATATCTTCTTATCCATGAAGGCGAAATATAACATGCTACTCACAACAAAACAACTAAACTTCCTTTTCGATAGTCTCTATACCAATACTATGGCCGTGCCTGCAAGGAGCTTGTAGACGCAGAGCTGGATGAAAGTTAAACAGCAAATTAAGAATTCTTTTTAATGTTTAAAAATATTAACATATTTTTTTGTTTTATTTTAAATTCTAATATTAATACTTAAATATTAAAAGTTATGCATCTATTTTTATGTTTAGAATATTTATTATATTTTTTATATAGTATATCATTCTAATGTATGCAATATTAATTCGTTTGCAAGCTGTACATATATATTTTGAAAATAATGTATGTTCAGCTTGCAAACGAATTAATATTGCATACATTAGAACGATATACTAAATAAGCTAAATGTTTACATAATATGGAAGATATATTATATCAACGCCCGCACGCTAGTTAACATGAACTTGTGTCATCGAAAATGAGGTCCAATTCTTTGTGGCACCACACGTGTGTTGCGTTAGACGCTATTTAGTCAGAACTTGTTTTAGTTACTGTTCACTACGGCGTTGGAGCATATTATCAAACTTCTGTATTATAAAGGATACGGCATCAACATCTATTTCGAGTATATTACACATCATCCGATGATATAGGACTATTGGCTGGCCTTGGAAGACCTGAATACAATACGCGAAGATCTTAGTAGAGTTTTCCAAAGAGTAAGTCTTAAGATTAAAACGGACAAAACAAAAATCAACTCCAGTTAATATTGGGAACACTACCCTGCAAGTTGACCATTACATATACCTTTTTTTTTTTTTTTTTTTTTCCCTGGGGAAATCTTCAAAAGATATCCAATCCTTGGGGAAGATCCGATTATTTAGGACTTTTCCCCACTAAACCCCCTG
>DWMY01000689.1:0-20576 GCA_018249775.1 Heliconius hecalesia formosus | reverse complement strand
GAGTTCTGCCACTCAACACGCAATGCCTCCAGAATTCGGCAGAAAGTGGGGAACGGAGTGTCTTAACACTAGGTTCCCTCTGCCTACCCTGCTATGTGCGGGATAAAGCGTGAAGCTAATTTAATTTTTTTTTTTCATAATTTTCGTAAAAACAGATACAAAGTTTTTGTTTATATGATGATGTTGACGCTCTAACATAAAATAAAAATATACATAGTATAGGCAAATATACATTGAAAATAATGTTAAAAAATATCATTAATCTCAGTCCTCACAATACCCACCCATAGATTGTTGAAAAGTCAGCTATAAAAGCTATTAAGACGTATAAAATTTACTAAATAAATTTTATACATATTGACAACCATTTTTTATATGTAGTTAAATATGACTATAATAAAAAAAATCCTCACATTTATAGATATCATAAGAAATGCTAATTATTTTCTTAATATAATTAATTGATGACGCAAAAGCTTCAGGCAGACGAACGGTTCAAAGATCATACATTAGATTTCTAAGACAGAATCGACACTGTTGGATCTGACGATCCAATTAAGATTTAATTTTATTTCTGCACGAGGTGATTATTATCTCATTAGTTATATCTTATTTCTAATATATGTACTACATATAAAAAAACCGTACAAGCGCGAGTCGGGATCGCCTACCGAAGTTCCATACAAAAGAGGAGAGAGAGGTATTGAGCTATTTCTAAAATTCCGGCTTAGCTTAGCCAGAGCCCTTTCATCTGATACCTCACTTGATCTAGCGGCTTTAATACAAAATTTTGCAAAAAAAATATCAGTTTTTTTTCTGAACTAGTACTATCTATAGATGTTAGGTGCCAAATTTCATAATTCTAGGTTAACCAGAAGTACTCTAATAATTTTCCTTTTATAGTGTCGAATTACGCGTTTTTTGCTTTTGGCCTTTTATAGTGTTGAAATTTTTACAATATAAGCGGACATATTTTTTTTCTAAATAAACATATCTGAGTATATATTTTGAATTTCAACTCGATATCTCCAAACGTTCCTGAGATGAAGGGTATTGACAGACAGACACATAGATATACAAACGGACAACAGAGTGGTCATATAAGGGTTCCTCTTTTCCTTAAAAAGTACGGAACCTTAGGTAAAATAACCGGTAAAATATCAAATTGTTTTGATATAATATGTAAATTGCATACCTATCCATAAAACAAAGAAGACATATCAATAAAAAATATAAAACCGTTATAAAAGATTGCATGTGGATTTTAATCAAGAAAGAAAAAAAATATAAATAAAATATTGAACTAATATTGTGTTATTTTCATTAGAAACGTTGAGGTGGTAAAAACGTGTGAAACGTGTACACTATACTTAACAGTGCCCTGCATTTACTACGGGCAGACGTGACGCGCGCCATCAGGTGCAGCTGATGCTGATCTCGCTCGGCGTTCTAAATATTTTAATATATAGCTTAAAATTTCAACCATATTGTATTGAAGTGCTTAAAGTTATAACGAATAATAAATTATTGAAAAAAAAATTATACACTAATGTGATATTAAATACTGTACATATTTATTCTAATAATTTTTTTTTTTTTTTAATTTTGCGGATTTGAGGCCTAAATAACAATGTCAAGTGTTTAGCGAGCTATTTATATATTATCTATGATTTTCTTTTATTTAGCTTCATGCTGTATCCCCCACTTTGTAAGATAGGCAGAGAGAACCTGGAAACTTAACTAAAATTGTACACCTCGCTTGTGACTAGAGCGAGAAAATGAAAATGCATAAATAATATATTAAATATTTAATTCCGCCGAGGGAATCGAACTTACAACCGTCGCATTCACAATCGCAAATTTGTGCCTATGTGCCAGGACGGTCTCGATCCAAATTTTTGATACAAATTATGTTGCAGGCATTCTTTAACGAAATATATTTTTCTTAAAATGTTTTTAATATATTCAAATATATTATTTTATTACAAAAAAAACATAATTGGACTTTAAGCCTATTTATCATTTGATATATGTATATATAATTATTGTAATACAGTGATTTATATTTTTGTGTTATCAAATATACCTATATTATACTTGTGTACTTACTAATAAATGTATTGAAATAAATGAAAATTTTAAAAATAAATTAGCCTCCTTCATATTACTATATAGTGTCGACTAAAATGATATTGACGTCATTTGCGTTATCCACTTTGACAGTGAATACGCAAACGCAGGCTATTTACTTCTAAATACAAACATTTTGTGCTCCAATAATTATATTTGTGGGACGAAGCCGTCAAAACTTAGTCAGATACAGGATAATTACAATAATATTAATAATAAATTTACTTATTATTAATTAAATGAACAGATACAATAACGTCGTACTTCAAAATTAAATATAGCTATTAATAATTTAAAAGATATATTATAAAATAGGGAACTAAAATTCATAAAACTTTGCAATAACCTATTTATATTCTTTCTGTCTATAAGCAAACTCAATATTCGTCTGGAGATTTATAGGACCTGTGATTTTAAGTAGCCCTTAATTACCAATTATTCATTTAATGATAATAAAATATAGATATTATATACTTATACATATAATAATTAATTAATATACAGTTATAAAAAGATTTCTACTTACTCAAGCTATCTTCCCTAATATATGTTTTATATATATCTATGCCAAATAAGAGCACATAATAACGCCAATGTGGTCTAAAGTGTGACATGCAGGGACTAGGGAACTAGTGTTGAGACACTCCGTTGGCCATTTTTCGCCAAATTCTGGAGGCATTGCGTGGAATCGAAACTACAACTTGTCGCGTTTATAGTCACTCTTTTTGCCTCTGCGCCACGACTGGCCTAAACTATTACTACATATATCTATTTAACCTACCTTATATTTGTATAATATTAACTATATTTTTTTTACTGGATGCTATTTGAAATTTTAAGCAGAAAATAAAATAAAATATCGGCGCATTACTTGGGCGCGTATCGTTATTGAATAAAATTTAAAAATAAATTGTGTTCAAAAATAATGAAGGATTATCTGTTATATTCAGTCGGTCAGCTTTACTTCCTTACTCGCAGCGTCTTGTAAACTGAGGTTCGTGTAGATAACAAGCGGTAATGAACCCAATAATCAAATTATACACGTTTCTTGGAAGAGCTTTATTAAGACAAACTAGGACAAGAGAGAATCCAAGAACTTCCAGTACAATAAATGAGTAATTAAATTGAACCTAAAATATATATACTACTCTGATTCATATGTACATAAGAAGACACAAATGTTATGTTTCGATTATATTGTCGTCATTCACATACGTAAATGATATCATACAATAGGAGTTTTTGATATTCATATATTGTACAGGATAATTTAGTAGAAAACATAGATATAAGTAGTTTTTCAATTTATGAACACAGGGAGAGAATCTGAATTCTGTTACTCTCCATATACCGAGCAAAACATACCATACCGATAGCATTCAATGCCTCTAAAACACCAAATTGCGAAAAAAATATTTTACATATGAACCCATCGTAGCACAGTAGATTAGTGTTTGCAGTTGTAAACCTGTAAAGCGACTGTAAACGCAATAGGTTCAATTCTCTCCCAATGAGTGATTATACTTAATTATTTTTTTTGTTATCGCTATCTTAAGTTCCGTTTGTAGTTACAAACGCAATATATTAAGTCGAGTCGAGAATAGTGTCTGAACATGACAACAACGGTCTCTCTATCTTGTTATGGGGAAAAAGTCTAAAACTGAAAAAATATACTATGATCCACCAAATGCTGTGCACGGCGGATGGAGCTGAACGAAGCTATGTTGCGAAAATTTTGCGAAATTTTCTGTCCTGTCCGCACGCGCTGGATTAGGTTAGTCAAAGTTCAATCTGTGTGCATGAATTTCGATACGTTCCACAGCTTAACTCTTAAGGGACGTATTTTGACCATTATCACCAAACTACTTCGCTGTGATCACCGTGTCGTCCACAATGTTCCTGCTAAATTTCAGACCTGTATGTTTAACGGTATAGGAGGAGTAGCATTACAACGAAATACATTTTTAACCAGCAAAGCTTCGCTTCGCTCAGCTCAATAAAAAATTAGGCAATAATGTTTCTTATATGATTTATGGAAGATATATGATAGACGTTTTCGAAATTACTGCGTTAATCCTCTCGCTCCCGTAAGTAATAATTATAAGAGATCATATATGTATCAACGAAAAATATATATTATCAGCTTCACGTTATATCCCGCATTGAGGCCGGTCGTGGCGCAGCGGCACGAGGTGTGACTGCAAAACCGACTGGTTGTGGGTTCGATCCCCACTCGAGGAGATGAAATATTTACTTAAATTTATATTTCCATTTCTTCGCTCTGGTGTCGAGGTTAAGCGCGGCATTGAGTTCTGCCACTCAACACGCAATGCCTCCATAATTCGGCAGAAAGTGGGGAACGGAGTGTCTTAACACTAGGTTCCCTCTGCCTATCCTGCTGTGTGCGGGATAAAGCGTGAAGCTAATTTAATTTAATTTAATTTAATTTTTTTTCATAGCAGGGTAGGCAGAGGGAACCTACTGTTAAAACACTAAGTTATCCACTTTCCGCTGAGTTCTAGATAATAACTACAATTTTTTTTAAGTGCCTCAAGACCAAAAATTAAATTTTGGTGTTGGAATATTAAATCAAGCAGTATGTTTTAGCCTAACATGTATGAATGATTTGTATATGCCAAACAGTAAACTTTTCTGTGAAGTCTAAAATAAATTCTTGATTACTCCATTAAATATACATAGCCTTAATATGGTTCGATAAGCTGGTAAGTTTAACATGAAGATATGTAGGTCTTTATCTACAAGGATAATCAAATGATGAATAATTTATTCGATCGATGGCGAGGCAAGTGTCCCCGTTTTCGGCATCTTAAGGCTCTTATAACTTTAAACAATTTTAAATATATTAGTAAACGTTATATGAACTTGCAAATTGTACTGTCATCAATGTGGGTATTTTGTCAGCAATTTAATATGTGAATTATGCGATTTAACTTAAGGTTAGTTTTTATATTAATTTATTTGTGGACCTCATGTTTGAACCCTAATTCATGATAAAAATTAGCTCTGCTTCTAAGTTCGTGAACTTGTTCGTGAACTCCTGTTTCTGGATAAAATTTTTACCCCACAAGTAAGGTTAATTTGTAATCATTTTTTTTAACATATAAAGGTTTTGATTGTAAACATTTCGTAAATAAAAAAAATGGCTGAGATCAGTTTAACGACATTAAAACTTTTATAATTTACAAAATATAAAAGCTCAGATTTTAAAACTACATTTATTACTGAACTACATATAACAATATGGCTTTTATATATATTTTTTATAAAAAAAAATTCAAGTTTTAGTTTTGAAGCCATGAATGACAATTTATTGTTATCTCTTTGATTAATTTGAAAATTAAATTACGGACTTACGTTATATAAATAAATTTTAATAAAACTAATTCAAAAAATAATTACTTCAACAAACATAAAACCTTACTAAATAATAACATTAATAAAATGAAAATTTCATTATCACAAATCCGATGTATTAGTATAGGAGAGGTAGGAGATTCGTGCAGCTACCATGGCTTTTGTACGGCATTTTATATTTAGTATATTCTTGAAAATACAAAAAGATCTTTACTAAGATTAATAACAAGACTAAGATAACCAATATTAATAAATACAGAGGAATCAATGTGTTGAATTTACGTAGATTTATGTGTCACGAACTTGGGGAAAATAGTGAAATGTAGAGAATCTTATTTCGTGTTTACTGATTTTGGTAACTTCCGCACTTCTGTTTAAATTTATTAAAAAGTATCTAGGATCTGCCTAATTCGATAGTAACACGAAATAGGGGACACATTATAAATAAAATGACTTCTATTTCGTGAATAGATTTATTGCAATTTTAAAAGAATTTAATGCTTCCATCTATTTTTTTTTTTCAATTAAATGTTTTTTTATAGAATACAAAAAAAAACATATATTCAAAGTTTTATATGAATAACTTACCTTTGTCTTTCTACAACCTTAAGAAATTCTTACGCTAGTCTTACGGTGGCAAGCAACATAAACCCGTTACAGTGCAGTTCGTAGTCAACTCTGCGTTTCAAATGCTGCGCTCAATTTCGTCATTAAAATATTGTTACTTATTTTTTTAGATAGTTAAAATCATATAGATTTTTTACAAATATATAGTTTTGCAAATAATACTTAAATTGCTTATTTTCTTTACCGGAACCAAAACTAACAAAATAACGTACTAGCACGATCTTTGGGTCATTTACCTTAATCCATATTAAGGGTGTTGTTGGACATAACTAAACAAATCATTCATACAAGTTATAAGAACTGCCTGATTTCCTATTCCTTAGGCACTTAAAATAAATTGTATTATTTATAATATCTATTTTTTGCTGATATTATTTTTATGTCATTGTCATTACCTATTTCTATGTTTGTAAGTTCAGTTTTACAATGTATTATTTATAATAGCTACTCCCAATGTTAACCATTAACGAGAATACTGGAGCGCCTGTGCAAATTTACGAGCAATTAATGAAATAAATGTGTTTGCAGGTTCAAGGCGCTAATAAGGAATGTAATGTGAAATGTAAGGGTAGGCAGAGGGAACCTAGTGTTAAGACACTCCGTTCCTCTCTTTCTACCGAATTCTGGAGGCATTACGTGTTAAGTGGCAGAACTCAACGCCGTGCTTAACCTCGACACCAGGGCGAAAAAATAGAAACTTAAATTTAAGTAAATATTGTATCTACTCAAGTGGGGATCGAACCCACAACCAGTCAGTTTTACAGTCACACCTCGTGCCGCTGCGCTACGGTTATATATTTAAAATATAAATTTACCAATAGCAATTTGGTTTATTGGTATCGATAGCTTGATATATAACATACTTTTACATAAAGTACAGATAAAAAAGAAATGCTATAGAATATGTAACCGATACATAACAATTGTTTCAAGTACGCGAGTATTATAAACAAATCATGGTAATCAAACTTGTTAACGTTTTTCATAATATACTCAACGTTATTTTAATTGTTTGCTTATCATCTGCAAGGCTCAGTTCATTATATTTTTTTATGAAATTGGAGATAGAATTTATTTGGAGTAACTGTCTTATTAAAGTAAGTAGTAAGTAAAATTACATGATAAAAGTTCCTTTCTCATTTTTATTTCCTAAGTCTATATAACTATGTACTTAAAATTTATAAATTTATATTTTTATAAGTATGTATATAATAATAATAATAATATGTATGTATAATTAAGAAAAAAACATTAAATTGCTTCAGCTTTAATTAGATATTCACGTTAAAATTGCATATAATTTTAATAAAATTACCAAAAGTATTTTTTTATTAATAAACTTTTTTTTATTTTTTTATGAAGAAAAATGATTCGTTATTTATATAAAAATATATATATGTTTGTTTAGAATCTACATAATATAAGTACTTTTTGTATAAGTAAGTTTATAAGATTTTTTTATACGCTAAGGAAAATTACTTCAAAATAACATCGTTGTCAATAACCTATTCCATTTTACTATTTTATATTAATTTAACATAATGATATATTTCATAAATAATAATTATAATAATAATGTATATATAAATACATATATAACGAATAATATATTTACAATATAAACAAAAACTTCTTCATGGACAAAACGGGTCAACCAATGATACTGATACAATGACACAGATATAAGATCCTTTGCCTTGGACTAAATAGTGCAGCCTTGAAATATTATAATAACAGCTCATCCATCAACTGATTAACGTTATTGCGTTATATACTCATAATGTGTTTGCAAAAAGATTATTCGATTATTTAAACACACTCTCAGGGCGCTTTTTTAATGACTCGTCAAATTTTTGCGTCATCTAACACTTGGAATTCTTGTCATTTATATAAATATAAAAATATCAGACACAAAAATAACAAATTAATTTTAAAAAAGTTACCTAGTGAGTTAATTTTCTTCATAAATGTATTTATTGAATCATATGGCTTTAAGAATTACTGGTTTGAATATACTTACTTACCTTTTATTTAGAAAGAAGAAAATTTAAGAAGAGATCCGTTTACACCTGAGTGTTACGAATCACGACACCTTTTAGCGAGAAAGATTCGCTCAATATGACATATTTTTTAAACATTTGCTAATTTTTCGGATTAACCCTTTATTTTAATAGTAATAATCTCGTATTTAAAATTATGCAAAAAGTTGTATTATACCACTTTGAGATTTGTATTAAACACACATTTTATAAATGTTAGATCAATATGAAATTGGCGTTTAGTATGGGGAGGGACAAAAACTCGAATATTTATTAACATAATATATTTATTTAATCACAGTATGAACCATTGTTTTCTATGCACTTTTGCCATCTCATAGGAAGTTCATTGAGCCACTTCTTAAAAAAAACAACTCGAAAGGGAATCAATAAAATCTTTGTAGACGGTTTAGACTTCCCCAGCGAAGTTGATCTGTTTTCCTTGCAAAAAGCTATCTAAATTTTGAAAAAAAAACGGATATCTGTTGGAGCAAGGTTAGGGAAGTACAGTAAACGTCTTACACATTCCAATTAAAGCTCTTCTAATTTGTTAACCGTCTATCACAAAACACTCAAAACGTCTGATCTAGCGATGTCATGAAGCTGCAGTGCCATTCACCAGCTTTGTTTTTTTAGCAGCTCGCTTTTCCACCATGGTTTGCAATTCCGGACAATTAACGTCTGCCGTAATCGCCTGGCCAGATTTGCAGCAGTCGATGCGCGTTTGCCGCCTTGCTTCACTTAATTTGCTTTTATTTCTGTTGTGTGCAGTTTTATTACTAGATACTAACACAGCCTACACCTAGCTCAGACGTGGTTTGCGATGGATCCACTTCCACAATAATCTTTAATTCTTCATTATCACCTTGGATCTTCAGCCGTCCACGGAGCTTGTTCTGCAGGTTGAAATTTCCAGAACGAAAACGTTGGAACTAAAAACGCACTGTGTTTTCTTCTGCGCCACTTTTGCATCATACACATCATTAACCCTTCGAGCTGTATTTGCAGCACTGGCGC
This sequence comes from Heliconius hecalesia formosus, assembly GCA_018249775.1. Taxonomy (NCBI): domain Eukaryota; kingdom Metazoa; phylum Arthropoda; class Insecta; order Lepidoptera; family Nymphalidae; genus Heliconius; species Heliconius hecalesia. Next base: position 11,388 of record DWMY01000689.1, on the reverse strand, counting down.
TAGGGTGGAATTCGTACTCGTAAATAACGCAATATTTCAAATTTTCCATTTTGTAACCTGACTGACGCAAACAGAACAAAACAGAAAAAATAAGAAATTAATGAAGGTAAACAAAACTCAAAAACATGTGTAAATAGCTGTATAAATTTAAATTTGGAAATGGTAGCCAAAAAGAAGAAATTTATGATTAGTGCATATGACAAAACTAAGACTAACAAAAAATGTAAGGACCTAAGAGTTGGCCACTTAGGTCATTAAACATGTATTTTTTAACAAAGTATGCTTAAATTATTACAAATAACAGGATACACTTAAGTTTCAGATTATTTTTCCAAAAAATTACAACATCTACTATTGTACCCTATGAAGAATATCATAATACCGGAAAATCGATGTATATAAGTTTTTTTTAGCTGTAGTTTACAAAAACTTAAAACCACTATAATTAAGTCAGTCATTTATAAGTACAAAATACTTATTTTATTTTGAGCGCATAATCCTGAAAATCTTAGAATCTTATGATTCTTTGACATGGATTAACCATTCATTCACTCTGTAAGAATATCTTCATCTAGCATGAAATCAAAAAGGAAATTAAAATAACAAAAGTCACGTTATTTAAAGTAATATTAAGGCAATTATAACAACCGGCAGGTATTGTTTAACAAATATAAAATATTTATTTATTATTGCAATATAATGACATTGACATATGATTTTTGTCAAATCAGTTTTTATAAGAGGATTTTATTTTCTCTAATTTAATAATTTATTTTATTACCGAGTTTAAGTAGACTAATATGCATCCAAACAAATCAAAGAAAAATATTTAATGAATAATCTATTTACCTTGTTATTGTTTTTTCTAAGAAATCGAGACAGTATGGCTCCGATTGACATAGTTACGTTTTAGCATTATTTCATTTGACTAATAGTAACATGCTAATTAATAATTTTGCTATATTATCTATTCCAAATATCATAGTTGCAATACCTTCGCAAAGTTTGTTTTCACGTAACAAACTGAGTAAATTAAATTTGACATGAACAATATTCACCTCATGCGGTGTTATGTAACAAAAGCAATGATTCATTTTAACATTATTAAATTGTGCGATATAAATTGTGATATGAAAAATGTTTTACGTCGTCATGGCAACGCTGGTACTGTGCTATTTTAAGCCCTGTCAGAATTAACTGTCTCGAGTGGGATTGGAAATTAATCAGTAAATGAACAAATAATTATAACAATAAAAATCGCAAATTATTTATAATTTTTTTTCTAATCCCGCTTTTTTTCCTCGATCACGCAGTGTTTTCTGCTTATTCAAGAACAGACAAAATCTCAGCTATCGCTCTATAACAATATTGAGAAAAGGTTGGAATAAATATTATGGAAATATCACAATAATATGGAGCATATGTAATTATAAGTAGTATGAACTAGTAGTAGTAGTTATATAGCCGCATTTTAAAAATACTGATTGTAAAAAGTATCTCAAGTACATATTTTCAATGACTCATGGTGGCGTGACATCGTTTCTGCTAATAAATTCCAAAACGTTGGCCCACGTGGACTGCATTTTAACTTTTTTAGATAATACAATAGGTAACTCAAATTGATCTAGCTTTTTGTGAGAAGTAAGTATATAAGACTGCTGTATATAACATTACAACGTATAGTATGTAAATCGATAAACTAATAAATGGCTGAAATATAGCCTATTTTTTTTGCTTGTATTTTATTTATATACAGACAGCTTTCCGTCTTTTTTTTCATATCAAGGTATACTTACCTTATAGCTAAGAAACTTATAGCTTAGACACAATATATCAATTATTCATAATATTAATTAAATATATTTATTTCACGAGGATTTCATTTCCTTAAAATAATTAGGGAACAACACGACTACCGGAACAAACTTAACGGCATTTCTGTGCTACTGCATATTTTTGGCAATGTCACGCACGTATCTCCTAAACATCAGAGTAAAGGTATAGATTACCTTTATGCTATGTAAATTTGTTTCTCGCTTCTCGTCAATTTAAGCGACTTGTGTATCTAAATACAAAAAAAAAACAAGACTTTTTTTTTAGAAAAAAGATGTAGTTTGCTATCGCTTTCTATGTAATTTTAACAAATTAATATAAAACTTGTGATAATTAAAAAAAAAATCATACCTTGGTTAACCTCACAACACTAAAAGAACTCCTTAGTCAATACATAAAAATATTTAGGCGTAGTATAAACAAAGTATCGATATTACGGTTTCTAATTTCATAGATCAGTCATAATTTCCAATAATAGTCAATAGATATAAGAAAATAAAGCCGATTAAGGTATCTTACATAACGAATAGTTTACATAAACGCACTACACAGTAGATCTGAAATAAAACAAATATGACTTTAGAGATCAAAACAATAGAGAATAAATTAGATTACAAAACTGATACTTGTTAAAGTTCAAATATTATTAAAATTATACGAAAAATTGTGCGTAAATACATAGGTACGTACGTCATAACAAAAATATTGTGAAATAGTTTGTTTGAATACAGCCGTCAGCGTCCAGACCCTAATTTGTTATGTGTTAAGGCTATGTAAATAACAGATCGATTTTAAAAATTATTCGGACTTAAATTTATGAAAAGTAAAAAATATGGAGTATTATTTAGGTTAATTTAAATAGGCGAGATAAATCGTTATTTTCTTAAACAAATTATATTTTATTTTCTTTGTCAGCTCTTGCGTCCATCCATCCGTCCATCCATCTCCATGCATTATATATAGACTTGAAAAGGGCGTTCAACTGTTCCAAATCCTCACATCACTTCCATGAAATTATTGAGATATTATCCATAAGACTTGCTTCATTACTTTCAATCCTTCAAACAAACATTTTCTTTAATGTTTTAAGTATGTAGAGGCCAGTCGGGGCGCAGGGGCACAAAGTGTGACTGTAAATCGACTGGTTGTGGATTCGATCCCCACTCGGGGAGATAAAATATTTACTTAAACTTATATTTCATTTCTTCGCTCTGGTGTCGAGGCAATGCGCGGCGTTGAGTTCTGCCACTAAACACGCAATGCCTCCAGAATTCGGCAGAAAGTGGTAACGGAGTGTCTTAACACTAGGTTCCCTCTGCCTACTCTGCTGTGTGCGGGATACAGCGCGAAGCTGATTTGATTTAAAAGTATGTACTAATAAACTAAACCGCTGTTTAGATTTAAGTATATATAATTATTCATATTGAATAAATATACATATTCTTTTTTTTTTCTCAAAAGGTTTTTTACTTAAAATCTGTATTAAGTACATATGCTGCAATAAGTCTGTTTCTAAAAATTAAAGATAAAAACAAACATAAAATGATAAAACTTCCACTTTCACTTAGAAAGTAAAATATTTTTGTCATATTTTTATTAAATTTCTTCTTTACTCTGTCTTTCTACGTTTTAACTTAAAGCTTTTAAAAATAAACTATAACAATAACCTGATTAATATGTATATTATTGCTTATTTAAACACGTGCCTAAAAACGTGCAGAAAGTGTTTGCTACGTATTTACTTCTAGTAAACAAAACTAACCGGGTAATATAAATTTAAAGTTGAGTTAATAAACTTTTCCCGATTATAAAACAAATCAGAACTTTTTAATAATTTAAAAAAACGTCAGAATAAATACAAACACACCCGATGTACATTATAATATATATTTTAATTGATTACGATTTATTACTTATTATATATTATAACAAAATGATTTCACTTGTCTTCTCTCCCTGTCTAACATGTGACTGGTGTCGAGGCAAAGAGCGGCGTTGAGTTCCGCCACTCAACATGCAATGCCTCCAGAACTCGGCGGAAAGTGGGGAACGGAGTGTCTTAACACTAGGTTCCCTCTGCCTACCCTGCTGAGTGCGGGATAGAGCGTAAAGCTGATTTGATTTGATTCTTAATCGTCATCTTGATTAAAGATTTGGTTAGACACATGGTTTTAATATCCACTCACGTGAACTCTAACATGCTGCTACATGTATATATAACAAAAATATCTAAATGTATAATGAATGTATGTATGTATTATTTTTGTTCAGTTTTGAAATAGTCAGTCAGGTGGATGAATGAGAGCATCTATCATCCAAGCCAAGATAAATATACGCAACGGTTCCTTCATCTGCCATTACTTAGGAGAGCTCTAATTCAAGACGAGCTCCACAAGACGTGACATCTTTAAGATACCAATATTATTTTAGTCCTTAAATTACTTAATGAACATATTCTTATTGTTTATGGGTTTAACATGTAGTTTTTCAAAGTTATAGTTAAATATTATGTCACAGGTGCGTGCAACAGATCCTCACGTTGCTTCATTTAGGATGTTAGAGGTATTGCTTGATAGACGGAAAAATAACCTCGCCTCATCTAAGCAGTCTTTCTCGGACCCCAAGTGATTAGAACCTACGACCACAGCGTATACCTACAATAACCTGAAGTCTGATTGACGCCACAACGTCGGCCACTCCTAAATGATTAATCAAATTATATTTAAATTTAATAATCTTAAGTATTATATTTCCGTATCCGTGTATGATTAATTCGAATGTGAGCACATACTACTAACGTCGAGTCGCTTTCACTGCCCCACTTATTTATTAAAGGACTATGTCACTAACGGTCTCAGTCGACAATCGACACAAATGTCAGGATAACTGTCTAGTTCAGCATCCTAATAATAGAAAACAGTACTTACTAAATATTAATATGAATTCTTAGTGCCTAAGAGGCCGTCTGTGGCGGTGTTGGACGGCGTTTGACTCTTAAAGCGATGGTTGAGGCTTCGATTTCCATTTCTTCACTCTGGTAATAAGAAAAAGCGCGGTGTTTAGTTTCGCCTAGCGAAATGTAATAGTAAAATTTGCGGAAATTGAGAAACGGGCACTATGTTCCCTCTACTATCCTATCACATGCAAGATTTGCATCTTTGCTATGCGTGGAGCTATTTATATAAATATATATAAAAAAATGTGTACTTATTTATTAATTACAATATAAGATCAATATACATATAAATAATTATTATAAAATCTGTGTGTAAATTATCTTTATAAATATATTGCATAAAGTATTTTTTTAATACTTATAGCTTATTCAGAAGTTTACAACATTTGTGCCTACTTTCATTTCAAGGTCAGTAGTTCTCACTAAGTCCACTACCCTCTACAATGGCACGACGCCAAGGACGCCAGGAGGGAGGCGTACTAGTAAATACTTAAGGGTAGCCACCCTACTTGGTAAGGTGCCAGGAAAAATTTATTTTTAAAATTGTAGGTGTATACTAACACTCTTGTTTTCTATGTTCAGAGGTTGTTTTTAACCGAGTTCTGTAAAAAGAGGAGGTTATAAATTCGACTGTTTTTTTTTATATTTGTTCTTAAGAACTTTTGACTTGGTGAACCGATTTTAATGATCCTTTTTTGTTTGAAAGCTAGTACTTCAAATGTGGTCTCATTTTAATTTAGTCCAGTTCTAACAATACCATCCTTGAGAAAATCACATAAGCCTTAAATTTGCACAGCTTACTGTTTGAAGTCGGTTCTTTTTAATTTGTTATATATCATTGTCTAAAATTATCGTTCAGAGTTAGTTGATAGATAATTTAATTTATTGGAGATTATTTTTGCTCTGAAGACTTCTTAATTACTTAATAAGTCAATTGGCATTAATACTCACATGTATATTAGATATACCTGTATCAAATAAACACTTATGTTGATTAATATAATCCTCGATATAATATATATAATATATATATATGTTATTCATGATAATAAACTATACAAAAATAAGATTAAAAAAGTACTGAGTATTCGTTCATTTCATTTAATTTCTTTTAGTAAACTTTTATGCACCTACTTCAAAAGCTCAGCAACGTAAAGTAAAAGCGTGTTCTCAATTAAAGTCAGCATGTAGCAACATGTATAAAAAAATATTTACATTTAATTTAGTTAAATGCGAGTTTAGTGCGTATATAAATGGTGTCTTTATATACATACATATACATATGAAGAGCTACTATCATCGCTAAATATAAAAATATTTTCTTGCCATTCAAGAAATCAAATGCTCAATAAAAAATAATTAATTCTTTTTTAAAATTTAAATATTTTAAGAATAATTACTACTTTCAATATTTTTTATAAAATTATAATCGTAATTTTATACACTTAATTTGAAATTGGTAGGCAAAGAAAATCTTATGTTATATAATTCACCATTTTTCCTTTTTCTTCTAATTTTGAGTCCTATATCGAACCAGAGTATGGAAGTAAGATATAGTCATCAACCTGAAGAAAGATCGAACCCACCACACCCGCGTCTACAGTCCCAAGCCATTTCATTGTGCCACGAAGGCCTCACAAAATAACTGTGGTCATATAACAACAATTCCATGAGACAAAGTTTAGCGGCTTTGCACAAAGCAAAATACCGTAATAATGCTTATTAATATGAAAATTTACTAAACAAACTTCGAGCTGCCTACCTGACTAGTAGAACGTTTTCTACAATTGAAGACAAATATAAGCAATATGAGGTCGTTAAACCTATTTAAATCGAACTCATATGAGTCACATACTTAAGCTAAAATTATTTTTTTTAAATCTATTATCTAGCACAATATATTATATTTTTTATATTCTTTTAGGGTTCCATAGCCCAATGGGAGTAAAATAAATCCTCATAGATTCATCATATCTGTCTATCCCTCGATAGAGATCTGTATATTTTTACGGAACAATTAATGTATGCCTACTTGAAATTTGTTTTGTAAATGTGAATTCATTTCGGAAAATTCTGAACCGCTTTACAATTTTTCTGAATTCAAAACACCTCACATTGCATCTCACATAGAAAAAAATGGCATAAAATATTACAAGGAAGGGAAAAATATTTCTCACTGAGGTCCTTCTTCAATAACATTTTTATATTATAAAAGTTGATAATTTGAAATTTTTTATATTTAATATTATACAATTTTACAATTGTGTAAATTATGTGAATGCATTATTTCACAACTTATGCTCTAGTTGAAACACTGAATTTCGTTTTTTTCAATGATTCAGGCAGTGGAATGTAATGATTTTGCTTTCTTCGAAAGTTGTATGATTGCTTTGTCACGTTTTAACCGGAAATTAAATAAGAGACAATAACTTTTTTTATCTCAAATGTTTTTATATTTTTTTATAGAAAACTTTGTTAATATTTTTGCTACTAACAAAAATTCTGAAAAAAAAATCGAATAAATACTCTGTCTCCAAAAAATTTTTACCAACACCTCCTATTCTATTAAGGCACTGCTTCTTTTTTTTATTTACTATAAGCTATAAAAAAAACAAAAAAAGCTATTTTATCAAAAGTCACTTTCAATTGTGTCCAACGTTGTGATCAATGATTTTATAAGACGATGTTACGGTGTCAGCATGAATGACCCAAAAAGCAAACATCCATAACGGTAATGTGGGGCAGGGGCATTGACTGTGTTACTCATCCCGGAACACAATTAACATACATGTAAGAAAACTTAAATTCGAAGCTAAGGTTTCATTTACAGTATTTAATACTGAAGCAATAACTGTAAAAATGTTATTATATTTTTTAAAGACCAACCACTAATCAAATGTACAAATCCTCTCAAGTACCTGTATTATTCACGTGACTAAGTTTATGAATGATTTTTATAATGTATTTTATTAAGATAACCTATTCTTTCAATGAAATTTGAACCAAGCATACTATAATTTAACTTAGATCTGACATAGTATTGTAAAAAGATTTTTTTTGTTTTATTTACTGATTTTCATTCAAAATATATAGTAGAGCAGCCATAGTATCAACTTTCTTCAATGAGGTGATATATAAATACATACACGATATTAAATAAATTCACCCAAAATGCAAGTAAAATGATAAAGACTATTAGCCTAAAGTTTAACTTTATGTCAATAGGTGCTCTGCGTATAACAATGCAAGTAAAATTACAACTAACAACGGAAATGACTAATTTCTATTACCTTTGGCCTATATTCTGAATGGCCCACGGAGACAAAGAATGTATAATATTTTCTGTTCAAGTAATATCAAGCACACGTGTAAATAAACACTAAAGAGGAAAGATTACTATAGGGCTGACTATTATACATGTAAATAAATGTTCATTGAAAAATATTTAAATCTTAATTCCAATTTTTTACACAAAAAGCAACAGCTCCTTTATCAAATCATCGATAGAGATCGGTCGAAATTAAACTAGTTAAATAAAAAATCAGCTTCACGCTGTATCCCGCAAACAGCAGGGTAGGCAGAGGGAACCTAGTGTTAAGACACTCCGTTCTCCACTTTCTCCCGTTTTCTGGAGGCATAGCGTGACGAGTGACAGAACCCAACGCCGCGCTTAACCTCGACACCAGAGCGAAGAAATGGAAATATAAATTTAAGTAAATATTTCATCTCCTCGTGTGGGGATCGAACCCACAACCAGTCGGTTTTACAGTCACACCTCGTGCCGCTGCGCCACGACTGGCCTCTTATCCTTAAACTAGTTAAATTTAGGTTAATTTCATTAAATATTTTAAAATAATAAACACATATCACAATTGAACAAAACATTTTAAATTAGACTCATATAAATATTAGCAAAATTTGAATCCATCATTTCTTCAATTAAAAAAAAAACTTGATTTTGCAGCCAGATGTCAACCCAGTTTATCATTTTATGCGTGATTCATTAAAGAAGCTCCAATTTCTTCAGCGTATTTTGGTAACCGATGCACGAGACACTCATAAATTTTTCTCAGTATTAAATAATGCATGCATATACGCACGTGACCCTACCTGAATCTCAAACTGTATTTTTGTACATTTAACATTGGAAAATAAAATTATCTATAAAATACTTAGAAGACGTTGAAAAATATAATAAGAAAATATATTTTATTTAAAATTTTCTTTATACCTATATTAATAAAATTAAAGACAAAATTTTTCACAACGTTTATTATAGCGCTATTATATGGATATATATTTAAGCACACCCTCGTTTTATTAATAATCAAAAAAGTATATCCCATTACCTTTAATGTTCTACAATTTTAGCTTTTTGCCATGTACACATGAAAACACCATGAATTAAACCTTAAATTTAAATATTAGTTCAAATTTCATGTGATCATAGCCAAAATGTACCTTCACTACCGAGTCTCTACGGTTGGTCTACTTGGTCTATAATATTATATATGATATTGCTATTGCTTATGATTGGGTATTTTTCGATATGCTATAATAATTGCCTACTTACACATAGTTACTCGTCCAGAATCAAGTGTTTAATTTGTGACCAGTCGTTTTACTTTGGTTTTGTAAGCATTTGTTATTATTTCGACCCCCCGTGAATAATGGTACAAAATAACCTTCCCTATACTCAAAAGTTCAAACAAGAATGAAAGCCCTACTGAAACGAAAATTAATTCTGGGATAAATTCAGCTTGACTATTGGCCCTTATAATGATCGCAGTAATTATATAAAAGAAAGAAGTTATTAAGTATTACCCATATAATTGCTTTTATCTCCATATTGCAAGTTACTGACCATTATTGATATCGTTTTGTCACAAGACACATATACACTCTTACTTACTCTTACACAAATCTAAAAGAACTTAGTAAATTTTAAGTATGTAATACGTCTTATATGTATATTAATAGAAATCTATTTTCCTTAGGCATAAAAAAAAATTGAGATAAAAAATATTGCGTATTGGACAGTAGCGTAGAACTTACCTTTTATCTTTATGAGATGTTGATAAGGCTCAGAAATTAATCAAGGGCATATCTAAATGAGTAGATCCAATAGGCATGTCCTCGACCTTAGTAGAAATACTGGTTGATAATGGCACACTGGATTTTCAATTTTACGTAAAAGTGCCTGCACAATTGTTCATACTAATTCCAAAATAATCAAGAATTCATACCTAATAATTTTCTATGCATATTGATATATCTATTGATTTTTTAAAAATAACTTGAGTCTTTAACGTTAATAAAACATAAACATAATGTTGTCATATCCCGGATTTAATATGTACTGGAATAAAAGCATAAAAATAAATAGTTAATAACTCTCTCTCTATTGACTAACATATCAGCTAATAAAAGTGCTACGCCAGCGTGGTGTTATATACATATATCAGAGTAGGCAGAGGGAACCCAGTGTTGAGACACTCCCTTCGCCACTTTTATATACATATATCTCTAATAAATATTTTAAAAGACGTGTTTTCTAAACGCGGTGTTAAGGTTCACCTCTCAACATGCAATGTTTCCAAAATTAGGCAGAAAGTGGGATATTGAGTGTCTCAAGACTAGGTTCTCTCTGTCTACACTTAATATGAGAAAATTGATGTGCGAACTGACAGCAAGACTAGCTAATTATTTATTATTCAAATATCCTTTTTTTTGTTAAGTGAGGAACGCATAACAGTAAGTGATTGGATTAACTACAGATTTAATACCTTAACATCAGCAAGCTATATTAATAGGAAAAACCTTTTTTTATATCTAGGTACCTAAATCAAGTAAGCTGTAATAGGTTTTCTATTCTATTTTATAGAGAATTTTCTATACAAAAATAATACTATCCTATTCAGCATCGCTTTTGTTTTATAAAAAGAAATATATTTATGGTTTACTGATATTTTTCAAGGTAACCGCGCGCGCCCGACTACCTGAGGTTAGGATCGAGGCTTGCCAATGAACATGGAGTTTGGTTACCACAAAAAACTTGACAAACCAGATCACTTTGTAGGCCATCCAGGTTCTTCCCAAATTACTGTTATAAAAAAATTACTTCAAGTTTAATATGTAGATAGGTATATATGTACGTATATATGTATACTATTGTAAATAAAAATATATGAAGAAAATGTAATAAATTGTTTCACAGATACCACCAAATGCTTACAGGCCGGAATTCTATTATTAAATCCCATAAGATGTGCTAAGCACATGACAAGAATTGCATTTGAGAATCTTACCGAGTATACTCGTATGCAAAAACATTCCGCATGGCGCGCGCCGGAATAGCCCTGCTAAATTCGTCCACGTGGATATAGAATGTAAATAAGACTATGTTTATAATATTTGAAATTAATTTACTACAGAGCACAGACTTCTTTCGTTCTCAAATTATAGGTATGTGCATAATATCGGATTACTGTAGCAGTTATTATAATATATATTTATTATACAAATAATATTATATTAATGAAATGTAACGCAGAAGTTGAATATATTTATAATTTATGATACCAATTTTGATTTGCTTT